>JAFELO010001044.1:23476-64537 GCA_017140195.1 Eumaeus atala | reverse complement strand
TTCTATATATTTGATAATCATTTCATTATCAGCCCTTATCGGTCCACTGCTGGACATGGGCCTCTTTCAATGAACGCCAAGACAACCAATCTCCTGCTACTCGAATCCATTTCGGACCGGCTACTGCGCGGAGATAGTCTTCCCACCTGGTGAACTTTCGACCAACACTTCGTTTTCCTAAATGCGGCCTCCACTCCAGAACCTTACTGGCCCATCTGCCATCTGATCTTCTTAGTGCCCATTGCCACTTCAGCGAGCTTATTCATCGCATGATATCGGATACCTTAGTTCTCTGCCTTAAGACTTCGTTACGAATTCGGTCGGACAGAGAAACATCCAACATAGCACGTTCAACAGCACGTTGAGCTGCCGCAAACTTGCGGACCAGTCCTAAATTGAGCGGCCATGTTTCTGCACCGTAGGTCATCGCGGGGAGAAAGCATTGGTTGAATTTTTTTATCTTCAAGCTCAATATGTTTGATAGGACTGAGGAACAGCCTCAAAGTATTTCCAACATTTTCCACTCACTCAAAAGTGCTGCGAGTGTTAACGTGGGTTACTAGAATTTTTTTGTGGCATTATTTTTTTTATTATGTAATTGGGTACGTACGAAAACTGATTAGTGCATTTCAACGGTTATGCGTATGTGTTGCCATCTCTTGCATCTTCTCTCTAATGGGCTACCGAAAACTCGTAAAGAAATGCAACACCATAGCTGTTACATTGCGGCGGTATCATGTTAACAAGAGGTACCTCCCTGGTCGTGTGCAATACAGCATGGAACTCTCCTGTAACTACCTCTAACTCTCACTGTCCAGTGATGTGGCCGTGGCGTGTTCGCCTACCTGCTGGTCTATAGCACGCTCTTTCATTGTTAACGTCTGATCAGCTGTAACCGACCCATTCATTTTTTTCATCATGACAAATATTATGCGGTTATTAAAATTGCAGTGTACCATATTTTATTTATATCCGTTGAGTAGTTTTTGCGTCGAAGAGTAACATACTTGAAATCGAACATAGCATGCTTACATGACATGCTTGAACTTTCGCGTCTATAATAGTAGCATGAACTAAGATTATAAAAATATATTTATAATATAAAGATAGTAAAGAGGTTGTTAATTCATGATATGGCTCCTATAATAAAGTGACATGTCAATGAAGTCATTCGATTCTATCTGTATTCCTCGTTCGCATGTCATAAATGAAATAAAAATTATACAAATAACGACGGAAGAAAATATTTTTACAACAATGATAACAATGTGTAAAAATTCCACAGATAACATTTATTGGTATAAACAAAACGCAGTTTTAAAATCTATTCTTTGCATATTGTATGCATAAATATCTTGCTGATATTTAATGCTATCAGCCTGAAAGAGCGGAGGTACTAATTTATACCATTTATCGTCGCTGTTATAATGTAATGTATTATCACCTCTTGTAATGCAAGCAAAGCTTCTATACCTTTTTTATGTGTGCGAATTGTATATCCGAGATTTTCTTTAAATAATTTTATAATTTATAAAAATAAATTTTAAATATTTTAAAAAGTTATTTTAACTTGAACTTTAAACCTAATTTGTTTTGTATTTTGAATGTTAAACATTTCTAAGGTGCTATTTGCTGACAGAGGTGAGCCGTCAGCTGTCAAGTGTCACTTTGCTTGAACGCTCCACTTGATACAAGTTTACTGGCCAGTTTTTTTCCTTATCTTCATCAGGGACTAGCAATGATAGCTTTCAGAGCATTTCACACGTACCTCTTCATGGTACTCTTGTTTCTAAATTTTCTAGTAAATCGGGATCCCGTTAATTTGTTGGGTCCACAATCCTTTATTCATGCTTTTCTTATATCTGAGTCTTGGCTTGAACCTTGTCTCTCAACTTATAAGAAATGATATACTTAACAGAGCTGGCGGAGGTGTAGCTATTTATCCTAGATCTAACTTTTCTTTTACGCTTTTAAACTTATCGCTTCAATCACCTCCTTCTGATGAAGCAGAACTCATTTTACTTGAAGTTGAGGTGGGACATTCAAAAGTATTACTTGGCGTCATCTATATTCCCCATGTTCCCTTTTGGACATTTACGTCTTTTTACCAACATACAATAGTAATGGTGGATTTTAAGACATATTTACTCAAAGATAATTCCCGCTTTAATAAATATTTTTATGATTAATTCTGCATGGTTTGCCTGTTGACGTACACATCGTTGCCCAAATTCGATCCCAACTCTTCTATATGTTTGGACAGTGCGCAGCCGATGGATTTTCGTATCATGACTGAATTTTCCTTTCCTACAAACTACCAAGAACCAAACGCAAATTACTCATACAGCGCAATTTTCGGGGAATGAATATGGACCAACTCATTGCGGACGCTGAAGAAACAGACTGGACAAGGATATCTGCTGCCGTGACTATTGACGTAAAAATTTACATCTTTTACAAACTGATTACCTATCTTTATGGCAAGCACGCTCCTTTACATCTAGTGAATGCAAAACATTTAACTGCCCCTTGACTGACAGATAAGATACGGACAGTGATTAACAAAAAGAATAGAGCCAAAGCAAAACTCCGAAATTGTTATACCGATTCCAATCGGAAAATTTATAACAAAGTTCGCAATCGTTGCAATACTGTGTAGGGATGCACAACTACGCTACCACCTATTGAAAACGCCAATCAGGCTATGATCTGGAAGTTTCTAAAGTCACTTGCTATTGGCAATTCCTCAAACATGTCTATCCCTTCCGACCAAGATATTGAATCTTTGAATGTTTACTTTTCTAACCATTCCCACTCTTTTCATACTCATCCAAAAACTCAGACTTTAAATAGCCTTTCATTATTACCTACTCTAAATTTCTCCTCATTTGCTTTTATGCCATTGTCTGTCTGCGATGTTAAAAAGACCATTTTGTCCATCTACTCAAAAGCAGTAGGCGGTGATAGTATTGGGCGTGATATGGTAGTTCCTATTATACAGATTATTGCGCCAGTTTTTACTGAAATTCTCAATTTTTCCCTTAATTCAGATGTGTTCCCGAGTACATGAAAAGACGTTTATTTAATCCCTTTATCCAAAAAATCAAATCCCCAATCTTCCTCCGAATATCGTCCAATCTCTATTTTATCCTTCCTTTCAAAAATATTAGAGGTTATGGTCCAGGAACAATTATGTACACTTATGAATAAACATATTTTTTTAAATTCATGTCACTCTTTCCCCGTTCTCTTCTCTATTTTTATAAATACTATAACACAACATATTATTTCTTCCTACCATATGTATGCAGACGATTTGCAAATTTACAGGCAGGCTCCCATGGTTTCTCTCTCAAACGCTGTCAGCCAAAGTAACTATGACCTTGACTGCATACTCAGATGGAGACAAAACTTTGGCTTAAACTTAATCCCTAGAAGACGCAAAATATTATAATAGGAAACAAACAGCTAATTTCTAAAATTAATTGGGAGGACCTCCCAAATAATTACCGTTGGGGAACAATCATACCCTTTAATACAACCGTCAAAAGCCTAGGCATACACTTTTATCAGTCTCTTTCTTGGCAAACTCAGATGCAAGAGTTGCGAAAGGAAATTTTCAGTGCTGCCGCTTCTTTAAGACGTTTTAATAATTTTCTTCACATATCTACTATAACATAATATCGCTAGCACAATCAGTACTATTACCTTTTTTTTTTGACGCGGGGAAACGCATTTACGCTCCTTCACCGGCCCTGGTGGGGTGTGGGACTCGCAGCACATGATAGTCCCGAATACCCACAAATACCACCGCGAGTGCCAACAACAAATCTTCAGGGCACCTCGTCGACTAGTCAGCCCTTATAAGATGGGTACAAAAATCCGCATTGGGTTTTGTCTTCGCCTGGGTTCACTCCAAGCAAATAAGCACCACCGTCACGACAAGGCTTGACCCATGGTGGGGAGTCAGTATGCAGTAGTGGGGAGTAGTTACCCATCTTAGTTTACACTATTGCGTCTGTTATCTTAATGGAAACTTGCTACTTTCTCTGGGGCGTCTGCAAAACCTTTGCATTTGACTCATTTTCGGCATCCGTAAATTTGACCATGTTTCCGAATATCGGCGGAAGCTGAAGTGGCTTCCTATACAGGCTACGCCGATACTCTCACGCTCTTCACCTCTTGTATAACATTCTCTTTAATATCCTACATACCTTAAGGAAAAATTGTCCTATCTTGGTAACTTTACTTCCATCATTCGGTCTGCAGAGACCTTAACTATCCATAAAACTTCTTTTTCGCAGTACTCTTTTACTGTATCGGTAATGCGACTGTGGAATGCGCTACCTGAAACTATACAAAAGTCGGAAACAATCGCAATTTTCAAGAAACGACTAAAAGAACATTACATTACCTTACCTGACCTGCCCAGTGATACGCTCTTCCTCACGCTGTTGTATTGTTCTCTTATGGTTCTCACTATTGTCTATTATTATTGTTTATTTACTTAGATATGTATAGATTTCTTATTGTTATGTATGTACCTATATTTGCCCATATTTTTAATAAGTTTATACAAATTGATATGCATCATGTGTATATGTCTCTCTGTGTATGTGTGAGTGTGCGTGTGTGTTTATATAATAACTCGCATAAATAATGTTTGTGCCAACTTCTACCGTAGCAATGTAACTGCCTTATTCCTTGTTACCAACTGGTTGTCTGGAAAGGACCGCTACTAGCGGTAAGGTCACCATTTTTCTACATTATTTTCTAGTATTAAAGTTTAATCGTATTTTAGCTTTTTCTTTTTCGGTACAAAATTAAGCATTTCAATTTATTTATCTATTTATGTCGGAGAGATAACAATCTCCCTGGTTGGCTGCAATGCATCAATGGCCTCTTACAAAAGAGTAAACATGTTCAAACTTAATCGCTATTGGGAATGTGGCCTGTTATTTCGCCCACGAGTGTGTGTCACGTGTTGGTTTGATTAAAGTAATCGCAATGGGTTTTGCCTTATCTGCTACGGAATGTCCTCCGATAATAATTAATTATTTGAATGAGATTTCCTTTGTACAATTATTTAATAATAATAATCACTTTATTTTAAAATAAAATAAAGCATTAATTTATATTACACGTGTGTTCTGGCTCCTGGACTAAGAATCTCATAACAAAAAACGAAACCCTTTTAATTGTTAGTATAAGGAGGCAAGTAACTTGGTAAGAGGTAGCTTCATTGCGCCATTGCAGCTGAATTGTGCGGGCACGTACTGCGGGACACCGCTCGCTCACAGGATACCACCTCAAAGTAGTCCCCATCGTTTTACGATACGCGACCCCGGGGCGATGAGATGACCAACTTTGTATGTAGGTCGTAACTATTAGTAATAGTTTTTATGGCAAAAGTGGGCAAACGAGCAATCGGAGCTACTCACAAGCCGCACGAAACGCGACAGTGACACTGTCACTTTACGCCGGTGTCGTGTGAGCGAGAGGTACTTCCCCAGACGTGCCGGCCTAATTCCGTTGCATAGGAGGAAGTAGTGTCATGCGCCATGCATGGCACTACCTCCTCCTATGTAACATGACCTCTTCCTAAAACTATTATTAGTAATAATAATAATAATAATAGTGTCGTCCTAGCCGATTTCGGATACAGCGGCCATCTCCATAGAGACAAGCCAGCTGCGATACGCGCGGTGCTGCGACACCGCCAACTTCAAATCATTCGCTTCTTGACTTCGGACTGTTGTTAGAAATTGAAAAATTACAATGCTTTGGTCCTACTCGGAACCAGAACAGGACCTCACGGCTGCGGTAGGTGTGAGCACATGCTTAACACGACGCAGTCTGTTCTAGTAGTCTGTCCGTGGTAACTTGGTGGCATGGGGCCAACTGATTGTTCCTTATGACAGCCTTATACCAAATTACCAAAAAGTAGTCTCATAAAGTAGATTAGCTGTGTGTGGCGCGCCTTACTGAGACTAATTTGGCAGAGTGAACACATGGTCGTGTTGTGTCCTTCAGGAGTTCATTACCCTGGGTGAGGCCACACTGCGACTGTGCCATAACTCCTCAGGTTATATGGAGCTGCATTAAACAGAGGGCGTGGCGATTCGTTCAATGCTCTAAGAGCCGGTTTCACTGATTAGTCCGATAATCCCGATCAGATTTATGGACTTACCTATAATTTCAATTTCAAATGTTTGGTTAGAGGTAATTTAAACATTTAAGTGGTTGTTAAGAGTTATGAATGAGAATGCTATTGTTTTTAAATAGATTTTGGTACGAGGTAATACCATGCTGCATTGCTGGCGAATTAGGCCAGCTCCACCTCTCGTTCACATGGGACTAACACAAAGTGACAGCTGCTATTGATATGCTGTCGCGTTTTGTGCGGTTTGTGAATTTTGCGGAGTACGCGAGTGGAACCGCTATTGCTTTACAAAACCGTTTAAATAAAGTATTATATGGAACACGGCGCAACATAACTGGGACGTAGCCACAACATAACTGGGACGTAGCCACAACATAACTGGGACGTAGCCACAACATAACTGGGACGTAGCCACAACATAACTGGGACGTAGCCACAACCATCTTCATGAACTCGTTGTTGTGATCAATAATATCACGCGCGCGCCGACTTGTTCCTGTAGCTGCCTGCGTGTGAGGCGTTTAGTTCGACCTGGTCATTGATTCGTTCGAATTTTGGCTGCCATTTTATCTTTCGTCTCGGTTTATACTGTTAACATAAGATGTGCGACGTTTTGTACTTTACAGCCATACCATAGCGTGCGTTATACACGTATTGTCGTAACGGGCAACATTCGCGTAAACTCGTAACACATATTTGCGTAGGCCTTTAAACTTGCCTTAACCCTGAATGTTTGATACCAATTGCTATCATATTTTGCTCTGGGTGATAAATGTCTCGTACATTAGAGCACTACTTTGTTGTTATATTTTAACGGGAATGGGAGCCCTTAGGACTGTTTTGTGACCCGCAACAAATTTAATCGGATGAAAATTTTAAGAGTAAGAAGCAAATTTGTTTTGTTATCCTTTACGCAAACGCGCGTTATATGATTCGTTTGCTGATGGGTCACACGGGACACGCGTTGAACCGAAAAAAATAAAACTCGGCAGGTACCGTCGGCCGTCTGTATTCAGGTGCCCCGGATCTATCAGCTTCAAGGCATCTCGCTGACTGGCCAGACTCTCAGAAGGAAGCATACCTATCCAAATATATGGCTAATCCGACTACCAGGATCTGCACCCTCGCGGTGTACCCGTGTGCGACCTCGGCAAATACACTTCACGCCCACCGAAATATATTGTTTCTCTAAAATATATTGTTTCTCGAAAATATATTGTTTCTCTAAAATAATACAATTCTTATCTAATAATAACTTATTGGATCTCATAGGAATACGCCCTGTATTTTATACACGCGGATGATCGCGAGAGGTTAGATACAGTAAACAGGTCTGTGGAAAATTACAAAAGACTGGCGACTATCTCCATTAGCAATCAGCAGATAAAAGTGAGTTTCTTGACGCCAGCCGTCATATTTTCCGATTAAAATAATCCACCCGATACCGCACATTCTAGATTCATCGCGAGAAAGCCAGAGATAGGACATACTGCCATCTTACTGTTGTCGTGAATGCGTGAGTTTGTGTGTCGGGTCGATGCGTTGATGATGACGTTCCCATCCTCGCCCCTTGTCCCGTGCGCTTAAGCGCCACCTCCTGTTGCTCTTAGGTCCCCTCTTCTTATAAGGGGTACCGAGTGCGATTCGTCTTCCTGATCTTTCCTGATCTTTAAGCCCCCTCCTCTTATAAGAGGGGTGCAAAGATCCCCTTCGGTTCAATGGCTTCGCCTGGGTTCATCCCAGGCTATTAAGCCCCACCGCCACGACGAGGCTTGAACCATGGTGTGGGCACTACAGGAGGTACCTGTGCAGCATGACACTACCTCTTTCTAACCTAAATTTGATACTTTTTTTCACTACAATATGGCTCAGTGACTCCTTCATAGCTAGCACCCCACCAAGGTATCGCTGAAGTCTGATAATGCCCACGTTAGACTCCATCGACTAACTGGAAGTTTTCCTTAGAGCTTTGAGCATAAATACGGTTATTTTGTTTGTTAAAATTTTACTCGTTTGTACAAATTTGTCGCTTGTAAACAATTTTTCTGTGATCTCTCTTTGCGTACCGCTTCAGTGGTTGTTTCGATTTTACCACCCTACTCATGTTTAATATATCAGTTAAGAAATTACCAGTGCGTCTCTTATAGGATGCAAGTCCGGTATCTTTTTCTTCGAATTCTTTCCCTTAATGCTTTGACCATCTTTTTCGTACAATCACAACATGGACGTCCGGATCTTTCTCTGTCAAAACAGAGGAAGTCTCATTGTATCTATTAATAGCCCGGTACACAAACATTTAACTAATAACAAGTGTATGGAGAGTTTTAAAAATTGCATTTGGATTCATACCTATTTTGTATAATGTAATCACAGCGATACTATTCTCTTTATCACTAAGTACATTTTAATATTGCAACATATTGTACAATCTATTGGCGCGTATGAAAATGACTAATTCCAAATTCACGTGAAATATTTTTTTTTATTTCTAGTCGTAAAAGAATTGTGTGATATATTTTTCGATAAATAAAACTTCGATGGCTCGTTTGTCCTCATAAAAAAGTGTTTATCATTTCAGAAACGCACCTGGCGTTTTTCAATTTCAAAATAGGATAAAAAGAATTTTTCAATTTGGGCCAGTAGTTCCAAAGATAAGCGTGTTCAGACAAACAAACAAACAACTCTCTCTCTCTCTCTCTCTCTCTCTCTCTCTCTCTCTCTCTCTATCTCTCATTTCAGTTCACTTTGTATAAATACTAAAAGCAGGTAAAACCGCGGGGCGCCGCTAATCTCCTAAAAAATGTATATACTTATCAACTCATTGGACATGCATACGGTTATTAATTTTTGTGTCCATTGATTGCGTCGAGTGGCCGCTATCTGATACAGCACGAGATAAGATACGTGTCGACGAGCTGTTTGTTGTGAATTGTAGCACGTTACAGTTGACAAGTAGCGACGTCATGCGGGGTTCTCTCCGGACCTGAAGTCATGGCCGTGGAAGCGAAGGGAAGCCTAATACAGCTTCATCGGATTGCTACGAGTGCTCGTCTGACGATGAGGCTAGGTTTGGAGTCGTAAGAGGGACCGACCCCCCCCCCCCGCTCTCCCGCAGATGAGTGAGATGCATCCCGATATGAGTGTTTTTGACGGCAAATTTAACTGTTATTGTCATGGCCGAGATGGACCGAGAGGTCCCTCCACCCCCCCAACTGACGTCTGGCGCAGCTCGCGCGTAGTAGCTTCAATAGCGCTGAACGTTCGAACGACATCTGACATGTGAGGAACAATATCGTATGTCCGGAGTTCCTTCATCAAATTTTCGCAATCCGATGAAGCTCTACTGGGCTTCACTTCGCTTCCACAGCAGTAATCCAAAAAAGAGAAAAAAGTTCCATTCAACACAGTCTGCGCTGGTGCACAACTAGTCCTTCACATTAAAGCGTAATACCCGGCTAAGTGTCAAATGGACTAGCACACCGAGGGTTCAGTACCAACGAGAGATAGGTATATATCACAAAATATATACGTTGAAAAATCTTATGTTTTAGAGCGCCTTTTTATGAAACGAACTCACTTACAAGCTTATGCTGGTTTTTCTCAGTGATATAACTACAATTTAAAAGTGTTTAATATTTATTGTTATGTCGGCAGCGGAAGCAGGTACTACTACTATAAACTATGAAGTACTTAGGTAAATTTCAACTATCTAGTTATCAACCTGGTGACTGACAGATGGACATCACCACCCATGCTCCCACCTCGGTATAGGCAGGAAATCGCGGGAGTAGCACGGAGGGTTTGCTCACCGCCTCAGTTCCCCAGCACGCAATACTTGACTCCCAAAACAGACAGAGACAGAAGTCGTCATCGGTCTTTTCAGTCATGACTAGAGACTTGCAGCTACGTCGTTACATGCCCTTCCTCTTCGCGTCAGATGTCCTCAGTTGCCTAAAACTTTGTCCCGTTGCGACCAAATCCTGGTGGTATACCTGGTGGAGACCACTGTCGTCCTTAAGATGCTGTCCAACATAACATTGCGCTCGTCCTTATGCAAGCCACACTCCCACAGGCCGTGGGCTGTAGTCTCAACATCATTACCACAGGTTAGCAATTCGCTGTGCAGGCGACCTCTAAAGCACCAGTGTTTTCTGTTAGTATATGGGATACAACGTACTCAGGATCCACCCAATGAGAGAGGTATAATAATGTTGCTTTATCAGGAATACGACTTGAGTGTGTTCGTTATTCGCAAAAGAAATGAAGCGGAATTTTCCTTCGCTCGTTATCATAATCCAGCTATCTCATCATACCGCGACACATCGTGACTATTGGGTCGCGTGAGATCACGGTGATAAGGTTCAGCGAAGTCAATGAGTGATGCCATTCCCTAAGTGCACACGTAAAGTGTGACACTGCATCGTGCTGTATGCATCAGTGTTTGCGTGTGTTACCCAAATTTGGAAGAGGTAGTGCCATGCATATTGCATGTCACTACATCATTGTGAGTAGCCGGTGGCCCATTTGGGGGAGGAGAAGGAGGGAACGCATCGGCATAGTATATATGTTCATGGGCGTCAGTAGCCGCAATAAAGGCTCCTATTACTTCTTGTCTGTCTGTCTTGTGTCGAAGTGAATCACAATGGAAAACGACGAGAAATTAATTTATTTGGTCCAAAAATACGAATGTTTATTTAATTCGAAGTCCTAATGCTACGAAAAAGGGCGCATTCGTGCGACTTCGCTTTGATTGTGAGGAATTTGACGCTTCGATGCGCTTCGACTCTGCGCTAGTATGAATTGACCCTTACTCGTTGGTTAATAATGTAGGATAGAAACACCTTTGAAACGTTGGATCAGTAATTAGATTTATTTAGCTAAAATGTGATAACGAATTTTAACGTAAGTTGTGTCACAATAAAGTAAAATGATTTTATAGCGGTTTACCAGTACGCGTATTGAATTTTACAATATCGACATTTCAAATGCTCTACAGTTCGCACAATTCAATAAAGAAATATGTATGAATGTAAAGGGTTACTTTTACTGTGAGATGCCCTATTTTCAACTCAATTTGTTTATGAGACAATTGACTAAATATTTGACTGTAGTACTCAGTTGACAATTTGTTTCATTAGTTGTTGCTATCCTGCTACAGTACGCATTGATCCAAAACAACTAAAATGAAAGTGTTGTAACATTATCAAGGCTACGTGTATGTGTTTTATCTATTATATATATATATATCATTTATACGATCTGTGCCCCAAACTTCTACTGTTCAATATCATTCCATTGGCCCGTTTTCTTATTCGTGACTGTTATAGATTGTGGGTGCTTACATCGATGGCAAATTTTTTATTCCACAAATACCTACAGCAGTTTTTGTAATTATAACGATTGAATACAGGCGTACAAACCTTCGGGTTTGTTAATAGGATTTTCCTAGCAGTTTATTTGATGGACTCAATGTAAGTAGTGCCATGCTGCATTGCAGCGGCATTGGGTCAGCATGCCGAGGAGGACACAACCTCGCTCACACGAATCCGTGTAAAGTGACAGCGTCACTGCCGCGTTACGTGCGGCTTGTGAGTAGCCGGTGGCACATTGGTGGAGGAAAAATGAACGCTTTTGCATAACTATTATGCGGATGATTATGGGCGTCCGTAGTTATGAAAAGGCTCCGAAGGATTGTTTAACCCACTATAATATGAAATAAACTTTCACTTTATAGGAAAACTATTTTATAGTAAATCTCCAACACTTAAAAATAACGTTGTTTACACTTTACCGCTATCAGGAATGTGCCGAATTGCGTGCACTGGGTCACGTAAGCGGCCCTTCGCCTTGCCATGGCGAATTGAGTTCTATCGTGAAGCGCATAATGGTGGTAATTCCAAATTTGTAGTCACTAAGGTCAAAACTTATTATTTCATTACTACCGGCCCCTCCCGACTGTTGTATCCTTAATTTTTATAATGATAAATTATATCCTGGCCAGTTGTATAAAGAGTCCAGCCAACTGCGCAGGACATATCAAAGTGCACGAATGTGTGATAGGAGTCGCAGACGCAATTACACTCATTATTCCTTTAGTGTATCACGAGGTACGGCAGCCCGACACGACTGGATCGAGACCAGGTCCAGGGTCGTCAGTCGACGGCACTGTGGTTAAATAAATAATTGTAGGTAGTGACCTCCATGATTTATTCAGTATAATGAGGCGTTATCCATGTGTAACCTCCATGTGTAATGATAAATAAATTTTTGGAATCGGTTATTATAGAGTTGCTCTCACCGGTCTGGGGATGAGGGATCTCTCTGGCTATGATAATAATAGTTAAATTAGCTATTATAAACATTCTCATATCGGGATCCATCTCGCCCATCTGCGGGAGAGTGGGGGGGGGGTCTTTTCGACACCTATCGTAGTCACGGCGCGCGACGAGCACTTAACCCGATGAAGCTGTATTAGACTTATCTTTGCATAGCGTAAGATTTAAAATACAGACATGGGACGGCAGTTCGTACATGGTATTAGAGCCACGGGGTTGTAACACCATAGTTTGCAAGTTTCGGTGGCCTATTGGAGGGGAGGGGACAGCTCGTCTACATAAGAATTGTGTGCTATTTGGTAGTCATCAAAAAGCTCCGAACGCTCGTTGGCCTTCTTATGCTATAAACATGCAGGTGGTGGGTAAGTAAAACAAGGTCGCCTCTAACCTCGCGTACACATATACGTACTCCCATTGTGTGTACACGCTTTTCGTCACGTAGGTGTTTACGCGCGAAGTGAGTGCCGGCCCCTAGTGTGGTGACATTAAATCTGTTAACAGTATCGTACGACAGGCAGTAGCCTCTATAGATATACATCGTATTTTCTATTTATTGTTCAATATATAAGGATTTAATTTTAGTACAAAGAACCTGGCCACGAAAATCTCAGTGGGTTTATCTGGGCGGGGTGAGTCACATATTGAGGGTAAAATACAACCGCTTACTATAGTGTAGAGTAGCAGGAGATCGGTCGTCTTGGCGGTTCATTGAAAGAGGCCTGTGTCCAGCAGTGGACCGATAAGGGCTGACAATGATGATGAATGCCTAACACAGTACAGACACGTGCACATTTAGGCAGTTCCTCTAGAGATAACATTATGTAGTTGTTGCAGGATAACGCTTAAGCTTGATCTTATATTTTTCTTGTTTAACATACATTTGGATAAGTTCTTCGGGTGCTTCATTTATATTAGATATTTACATTTAAAAAACTATGGTATTTTTTACTTTCTTCCTACCGTCCGCTTAAGTTTCGAAGTTTATTTATATTAGGTATGGTAGGATATAAGGAATTGAGGGTCAGAAGGGAACTTGCACTGGTTTGTTATGCCATTAAAATACTAAGCGGGAAGACACAACGCGGATGCACTTGCGTGAATATGTTCGTAGGTGCCATACAGGTATGTGCGGCGGCGGTGAATAAACCTTATCAGGGAGGCGCCGCGGCCGATGACACGCGCTTCACACTATCAATATCATAGCGGATACCCAGGACTTGTTGACCTGATCCTATTGACCTGATTGAGTGAATTCACAATGGTGTCGATGTACACTCTGTGCAAAAGATGTTAAACTACGAGGGTGGATCTAAAAGTTCTAAGCCCGATCAAGAAAATGAAAGAAAAGTGGATCTAAATTTATTTTTATTTTTCGACATAGTCTTCATATAGTTCAACACACTTCTTCCACTTGACCTGCAACTTGTTTATCCCCTCGAAAAAAAAAATCCGGAAGGGCGGCGAAATAATCGTTTACTGCGACTATCACCTCATCTTTGGTCGAAAATTTCGAGCCACCCAAATGTTTTTTTAAATTTGGAAATAAATGATAATCCAAGGGGGCTAAATCCGGTGAATAAGGTGGGTGGGGCATCAATTTACAGACATTGCTTCAACCGAAGTGTGAACACGTATATTGTCTTGATGAAACAAAACTTTCTTACGCAACATTCCCGGCCTTTTTTTTTTATTTCTTACCGGAGTCTTCGTCAAAGGTTACAATAATAACTAGAATTTATAGTTTGACCTTTCGGTAAATAATCTACAAAAATAATGCCCTTCGCATCCCAAAAAACAGAAGCTATGACTTTGTTAGTCGACAAAACGACCTTAGCCTTTTTCGGTGCAGGAGAGTCTGATCTTTTCCACTGTTTGGATTGTTGTTTTGATTCAGGAGTATGGTGGTGAACCCAGCTTTCATCCATGGTAACAAATCTAGACAAAAAG
This sequence comes from Eumaeus atala, assembly GCA_017140195.1. NCBI lineage: Eukaryota > Metazoa > Arthropoda > Insecta > Lepidoptera > Lycaenidae > Eumaeus > Eumaeus atala. Next base: position 50,092 of record JAFELO010001044.1, on the reverse strand, counting down.
TCCTCGGGATCAGTCTCAAAAAGTTTCAAACAGTCTCGCGAAATTGTGTATCGAACTCGTTTTTGTTCAGCTGAAAGCAACCTCGGGACCCAACGAGCAGAAACCTTATAGAACCCCAACTCTTCCGTTAAAATGTGCACCCGGCCATCACTAATGTTTGTTATCTCAGCTATCTTACCGATGGTCAAACGTCGGTCACGCAGTACGAGATCACAAATTTTATCGATTTTTCTTTCGTGGTAGAGGATGTAGGCCTTCCACTCCTAGGATCATCTTTAATGCTCTCACGACCGCGCTTAAACTCAGCTACCCACCTCTTGACACTGGAATACGATGGAGCAGACTCCCCCAAAGTGCTCACCATATCCTGATGGATGTCTTTTGTTGATAGGCCTTTTTTATTGAGGTACTTAATGACTGCACGGTGTTCAATTTTGGCCATTATTGAAAATTGCAGTATCGGAATGAAACTGCGCACAATAAATCAATATGACACATACTAACAAATGACGGTAGATTTAAAAAGATGTCATAGCTCCACGTAGGTTAGGCCACGAACTTTTAGATCCACCCATAGTATAATAATAGATATAAATTAATTTTTTTTATTTAGTCACACATAACACATAACTCGCTACCGCATTTGGCGCACACTGTAAGCAAAACTTTGGAATGAAATATTCTATTCTACGCGTTCCGTATACACTACTTACTTGAGGGCCATTATATTTACTTGTGTAAGTAATATGCCCTAAATTTGTTGGTCTTTCTTCATTGGGAAATCATGATTATTAACTTCTGTTAAAATAGAGTACTTCACTTAATCGAACACATTCATAAGCCTACAATACTTAAAAAAATTCATCCGCGTTTCTTTACATTATTCTCGCAAGTTTCGCCACAATCCTTTTAGTATTCCAGATTGAAGCCTACGTTGTAGGATAAAGATCTTTTATTTGCATTTACATGTGTACACATTTTGGTGTAAGGATGATGTTATTAGCAACAACGTGTTATACTATCGCTAGTGTGCAAATGGTCTTACATATCCGCCCGTGACGGACGGCTCAACCGTAAGTAACTAAAGAGATTCGGCCAGGGACAAGTAAAACAAAAGGGCAATTTATATTCGCAAGAAGTGTCTGTCTGCTCATAACAGATCTCAGCTTGGAGCAAACAGCTCCTGATGACTGATCTCTGCAGTTGACATCCATCTGTCGTCAATTACAAGCGCAGTATACTTATGCTCGCGTTTTCACTTGCTGTAAGTGTTTGCAGGAACATGTATTGGCGACCGGCTGGCTCAGTTCGTAACGCGGCGGTTAGTCTGCGTGTTACGCCAGAGGTCGCGGGTTCGCAGCCTGCCTAGGTCATGGATGTTTATATATCTATTATATGTATTTCTATAATAAAAAAATCTTGAATATGTAAGATTTCTTAAATGTATAAAAATATTAAATATATTGTCCGTTGTCTAGTACCCGCAACACAAGTTCTTACGGTACTCGGCACAGGACTGGGCTGACGTGGAGGTATAAGCCCACAGATGTTATTATTATCGTATTGTTATAGGTGAGTCGCAAGAATTTTCACTTGTTTTTAGTGTATTCCAAAATAAAATTATCAGTCAATTGTTTATTTATTATTATTGATGTATTTGTTCAGTTCATAAAAAGGTTACATTATAATTCTCCACCAAACTGCAGTTGCAGTTTGTCGGTCTGCATAGCAAGCAGGTGGTCGCAGACAATTTTTCTACTATATTCCTGTATAATTCATATATAAACGTCCGCTACGGCATGAACAAGGTTTGGCCATGACGTCGTAACCATGGTCCACATTTAGCACTACACTTATCAGGAGAGAAGGACAGGAAGAATACAAAAGCCTACAGTGCGATTTAGGATAAAGCTGTAAAATTGAAGTGCCAACGGAAATGTTACTTGAGCAAACCTGTAAATGTGCCGTCGCCGATAGGTCCAATACAGACGGCCGACGGCACCCGCGAGGACTTAGTGCCTGTTACTCGATTTATCGGGCCCCACGAACATGTTGGTACCGGCCCAGGGTCCGTCGTCAGACAGTGCGTGGGTACACGTAAGTGTATATACGAGTATCAGTAGATCGATAAATGAGTTAAATCTGTACAGTTTTCAATAGATAAGTCGGTAGGCAAATGAGGAAGGTCGAATCGTGAGGCATCAAACGTTTATTCATTTACAAACATCAACCGTCGTTGATAACGGGCCCATCTCAATAAACGTCTCAAACGAGGCAAGTTGGCGGGACACTGGCGTTACCTGATGTAGGACTGTGTAATGTCTATAAATGTTCTTGCGTTTGAATAACTTGCTAATTCTCGAGCCTCTTCAGCCGAAATCTTTATAGGCTCATCATCATCATTATCAGCCCTTATCGGTCCACTACTGGACATGGGCCTCTCTCAATGAACGCCACGACGGCCGATCTCACGCTAATCGCATCCATCACGAACCGGATACTTTAGTTTTCTGCCTTATGATTTCGTTACGATTTCTGTCGAACAGAGAAACACCCACCATAGCACGTGCAATAGCCTGTTGAGCTCCGCTACTTGCGGACCAGTCCTAAATTAAGAGGCCATGTTTCGGCCCCGTAGGTCATCACGGGGACAAAGCATTGGTTGAAGATTTTCGTCTTCAAGTTCTGCGGTATAGGCGACGTGAGAATGTGACGATCCCGATAGATAATCCCGATAGAAATTATTTCTGTCCTGGGTTAGTCTTTTTTCCTTGGATTTGGCGTTAGATTCATGTTCTTCTCTAGTCTGCTATACGACTGTTAAGTCTGGCTGGCGCAAACTTGCCAGTACCTCTTTCATAACACTAACTTGAAACAATGTCGCGTTTCGTGTAGTTGTGAGAGAAACTGAGTGAAGCATATTCCCAGGTTCTCTGATGACCTCCTTGTTTGCCTCCTGTGGATTAAAAGAACATAAATTGGTCTTAATCTTTAAATCTGTTATTTAATTCCTACCCTCTCGTTTGTAAGTGTCAGGGCCGGATTAGGATTTTAAGATCTCCATCATACCACGCCTGTTCATTAGTTTAAAGGCACCCTTTTTCATTAGTAAACCAGTATACATTTAAAATAAATCATTTTTCACACAACAATTTTTATATCATCTCTAGTCTCTTCAAGGCCAGATTCCCCAAGGTAATTTGCTTAATTTCAATTTACTTATGGTCAAATCCGGAACTGGGAAGCGCGGAGATTTTGGAGCTCATAGCGCCGTGGTTATCGTTAACCGAAGTACGGCCCTGATATGCTTTTAGTTTATGTCGTAATGAGTTTGTTGTGTCCGATTTTCCTTATTATTGTTATTTGGGTCAGATTAAATCCATGGCTCGGTGCATTACAGTGATTTATGCTTGTTCAGCGCCAAAGTATTCTTTGTCCGTCGTGGACTTGTATGATGGTCTCGCAAAAAGAAATGTTAGATTAATTAGGTATTTTTGTACTGCAGGTACATCAAGACGGTGACCAACCTTGTAAAAAATTTAGTAAATATCCTCTGGGTGTGCGAATATATATGGACGCCTGCTGTCCATGACATCACCTGGTTTAGACAGCAAAGATCACAATCGTCCTTGTGCCACCGGCTACTCACCAAACGCACGAAACGCATAACTTAACTCTTAAGATGGTATCATGTAAGCGTGAAATATCTCGTCGGGCCGGCCCAATCCAACTGCAATGCAGCAACGGCACACAATCTCTGTATTTTTTTATAGAATAGGGGCCAACCTACCGACGCCCATGAACATCCACATAGTTACTATGCCGGTCCGCACGAAAATGCGGTCACTTTACGGTAGTATCATGTGAGCGAGAGTGGTCCACCGGTCGTGCCGGCCGTATCCGTTGCATAGGAGGATGTAGTGTCATGTACTATGCATACCACTACCACCTCCTATGCAGCATGGCACTACCTCTTCCATTATATGCAAACATTTCTAACAATAGGTGCCGTCGGTATAGTAGGGAGCGACGATACCGAGTATTTATGAATGTTCAGGAAGCAAGGTACTGTTATAAATGCATTTAATAGTTGTTCAAACAATTTATGTGTTTAGCTCTCGGAACATTTTCACTTATCATTTGTTTTTCAACTGTTTTACTTTTGTTTGTCAAACGTTAAGTCTATTGGTTTTTCCATATCGGTATAACTTTGCGAGGTCGTACGAAATTAATATATTGTTATTGGTCTTATTGGTCCATATCGGTATAACTTTGCGAGATCGTACGAAATTAATATATTGTTATTTATATGTGTATATTGTTATTGTTATTTATATGTGTATATTGTTATTGTTATTTATATGTGTATATTGTTATTGTTATTTATATGTGTATATTGTTATTGTTATTTATATGTGTATTGTTATTGTTATTTATATGTGTATATTGTTATTGTTATTTATATGTGTATATTGTCATGATCCTCTCCATTAGCCGTTCGTTCGCGTTAGCACCGAGGCTATTTTTACTACCGCGGCGAGCTGCCCGCGACAGCAGACATGAGGGACCCCGCGGGCTCTCTGGCAATGATGATAACAGTTGAATTAACTATTGTAAACATTCTCATATCGGGATGCATTTCCCGCAGATGGGAACCCGGCCTCAGATCTAGTCTCTTCGCCCGACGAGCACTCGTCGCGGTCCGGTGAAGCTGTATCGAGCTTCTCCGCGCTTCCACAGCATACGCTTAGGTCCATAAGAGGGGCGTATTGTGTGGAAAAGAAACAGGATTAAAATCGTGTGAAATAATAGCAGCGTAATACAGCAATATGCTTTACCACGCCTACTTCGCTTACGTCTCGTGCGCACTTAGTTCATAAGTAGATATATCATCATCATCATTATCAGCCCTTATCGATCCAATGCTGGACATCGGCCTCTTTCAAAGAACCGCCAAGACGACCGATCTCCTGCTACTCTACACTATAGTAAGCGGTTGTATTTTACCCCCCGCCAGATAAACCCACTGAGATTTTCGTGGCCAGGTTCTTTGTACTAAAATTCAAATTGTAAAGAATTCTGTCGGACAGCGAAACATCCAACATAGCACGTTCAATAGCCCGCTGAGCTAGCGCAAACTAGCGGACTAGTCCTAAATTAAGAGACCATGTTTCGGCCCCGTAGGTTATCACGTGGAGAACGCATTCATTGAACACTCCTGTCGATACGAACGAGAATACAAATGGATCCTGTAAGGTGGACTCCAGCTGACGCAGATTTTAGGGATATTATCTATTTTACGTGGAGGTCGGTAGTGCATTTCACGTATACCGTAGTTGCAAACTGCTACATTTAATGTAATTATGTTCTTATCCACAATTCATTAATTTATATTTACTGAAAGTTCGTTGATCTGTCACAAATTCCCTACTCGTAATAAATTGTATGTACATATTATACTATTATATCGAATACTGGATTTGATTCTTATTGTTCTCGTATAAAGCTCATTTTACATTGCTGCTGTAAGCCTGTTTGTTTTGATATGCGCAACCGAATAATATGGAAATCTTTTGGGAAATCTCGAATGTAATTACAAATATTGATTTATTATATCTCAAATAAGTTGGCGTCGGAAATATACTAGGGAATATTCGTGGGAGCAATGGGAGCCCCCGCAGACTGCAGTCTTTTGTCGGCTGATATATTTCTATATATATTATATATTTTTTCATTTTGTTTTATTTTGTTAAACACTATATCCACGGCGGAGAAGCGGGGCTCGCAGTAATAGGAGCCACAGACCTAGTATAGGCGCCTGTGCTATTAGTATGTAAGTGTTTTTTGTTACAGAATAAAACATTTTTCAATCGTTCATATTTTTTTATATGGCATAAGGGGGCAAACGAGTAATCGGAGCCTTTTCATTACTACCAACGCCCACGAACATTAGCATGATTGTTACGCAGGCCCAATGTGCCACCGGCTACACACAAACCCCAACAAACCCGACAGCGACGCTGTCTCTTCGCGCCGGTGTCAAGTGAGCGAGGGTTACTTCCTCGGTCGTGCCGGCCCTGTTCTTTTTTTTGAATGGAGTTTTACTTCGGTCGTGTGCTCTTAAAGCTCACTCGTATTTTAATGCTGTATCTGATTAGCGATGTGTTTAGTTGACCCCAGTCGAATCTTCCGGCAAAAAACGCGTTTTAAAAGTGCAGGAAGCGATCAGACATGACTCGATACGCTGCGCTGGGGCGCGCTGGGCGAACTTCTCGCTTCCGGCAACACCGTCTCATGTATATTTTTGTAAAGAATAAACTGGACTGAGTATTGTAAGAGGTAGTGCCATGTTATATTGCAAGGGTATTGGGCCGGCACGTCCGGGGAGATACATCTCGCTCACCAGATACCGCTGTAAAGTGATATCCTCGGTGTCGCGTTTCGTGTGGTTTATGAGTAGCCAGTGGCCCATTGGGAGGAAAGGATGGCAAGGCATCGGCATAGTATCGGTATAGATTATGCAGATTTGAACATCTGCTTAATCGGTAGGGCGTCGGTAGTCGTTGAAAGGCTTTGACTGCTCGTATGCCCAGGGGGCACTATTATTATAAAAACGTATTTTTATCTTTATCTAACTTAATATATATGCTATTTTTTGTCGTTGATAGAAATTAAAATGTATTAAAACATCAACAGAGACGCGTGGCCGGGTCGGCTAGTTGCTACCCATATGAAGTTATAGAAAAACAACTAGCTGTTACAGCGACTTATTCGCATGGATTTCAGGCTATGAGATAAAGAGAATGAAGGGTTCTTAATTAACTGCAGTAATTTAGGACAGATGGCAGAAATGTTTTTCTTTTTGACTTCAGAGGCGCGTCTACATCCTCACAACCTAAGCTCCCACATGATGCGTATCCCATAAATTTAAAAGCAAGAAGGATTGCTATGCCGCATTACAGCCAAATTGGGCTGGCACCACCGGGAAGTTACACCTCGCTTACATGGTACCGACATAAAGTGATGGCTATGCAGTCGCGTTTCTTGTGTTTTTGTGAGCATTCGGTAGCCCATTGGGTGGATAGGGTGAAGGTGGAGGACAACTATAATACAACAGACAACTATAATTTGTTAAGCAACCAATCTGATGCGTGTTAATCACGAGCGAACCGGGTTCGCAGGTTCATTAAAAGCTGTCTGTATATATGTGATCGATTTTCTCATCATCTCACTGACTGGATGTATTTCGCACGGTTTTCGCCAGTAGAGAGAGCGATTCAGGAGGAAGGTGTATAACATGTTAAGATAGCCGATGTCTCCTATTCACGGGCGAAGCCGGGACGGTTCGCTAGTTAACAGATTAATTGACATTAAAATATATTTCCAACAGTCTGGCCGGAAGTTTGTGTCTCAATTCAGTGTTAACGTATTCATAATTGCTATTTACACAGTTTGCATCTTAATTTTGAATCTGGCGTCCTAAGTAATGTCTCCGTTCCGTTGTGTATAAATAACCCATTAATATTATACCATAGTTTTTTTTGTTGGTAGGTATGTAACAGCTGCTATAGCTAGCTCCTATGTTAAGCGTGAGATATTTTATGTCGATACAACTAACACGCGTCACACCGGTTCATGATGTCGTGTGAGGCATGAAATAAGGGGGTGCAGTTTATAAGCAATTTTCATCACATCTCACTTCTTGTCAAATTTAATGAATTTAGGTCATTGCACAGTGCCCTCTATTAACTTCTAAAGGGTACGATTGTATATAAATAAATACATCTATCTAACAGGAGCTTAAGCCTAATTTAATAGACAAGTAAAACTAATGTCTCTTACATCAACTGAAATCTAATACGAAATAAAAATATATATCCGTTAAATCATACGAAGTAGATAATATATATCCGTTAAAACATACGAAGTAGATAATATATATCCGTTAAGACATACGAAGTAGATAATCTGCTGTCCTTTTGAAGTAATTCAATGAACAGTTGAACACGTCCTGCTCGGCGACCGCGCGGCGGTGGAGCTTGCTTCAGCAGGCACCACCAATTTTACTAATACCAATTTTAATTACGGCCATTTTGTGAGTTGGTATGCTTGTCCTCCTGCCGTCGGTTGCTACAAATGAGCAGTCGGAGCCTTTTAATGACCACCGACAGCGGTCCATATAGATGTTGTGTAAATGAGTTTCTACGTAACCCGGCCCGCCCTTTGGGCTACCGGTGTCTCACAAAAAGCCGAAACGCTTGATGTCTGTATTGAGTTCACGAGAGGACCCATCAGCTCGGTGGTGACGCCCAATTCGTCTGCAATGCAGCAACACCATGTACAGACAAAGAAACAATGCGCAGATATTTCGTTTTACAGTGGACACATTTCCATTTAGACATAATGGCCGTTATCGTGTTCTGGCGGGTGAGGCAATCATTTGGCTCAGTGAGCAATAAGCCAGACTGTGGCTTGATGAGATCTCGTGGTTCGTGGCCTGTAAACGGTTCGGAGATGTACGAGCCACATAGTAATAAATTTGTTTCTTTTTCTTCTCTATTCCGTTTTATCACTATTTTCTTTTCGTTAACATTGTAGCAATTATATTTCATCTTATCAGGACCGACTGCTAAACATGCTCCACGAGGCATGGGGGTCTGCCTGATCCAAGCATAATTCTATCTTTCTGCTTCCGTTCTGTTATTTATACTTTTTATTCATTACGATGATAAGCAAGTGGGACCCTTAAAGACACCACCGACGCCCTTAAACATCCGTATAATTGCAATTCACACGTGTTTTGCATAACAATTACGTGGATTGTTTGAGTGTGTCTCTTTCCTGCCTCTCTAACAACAGGGCTCCGGGAGCTCATAAGCCAACACATCCCTTGTCATGCCCAATTCGGTTCAGGCCACTAACCATAGCAAAACGCCCCAGTAACAGTTTGGTTCGATCCTGGAACCCAACCTCGGATCTCCCTAATGCGTTGGAACGTGCTTGACCCTAGATCTTGTTCCACAGTCTAGACACTAGACCAACGCTAATCACACATATTGAATAACCAATTGACGTAGATAGAGCTGTGACGCACTTTCACTACGACCGCCTAGTTGCCCCTAAACGATCTATAATTATAATTGTATGTAAATGTACGTGGTTTTAGAAGATATTGTGTTGCAGCCGCATTGGACCTATGTAATCTCTCCATAAGTGTCTCCGTGAATCATAATCCACAGGCCGTTCTCCATTTGGGGAAGTGTGGAGATTGGCCCGCGGCCTCTCTGGCATTCTCTTCGCTTCCACCGCATACTTTCATGTCCGTAATTTCTTTTTAACATTAATTTCGTGTTAAACAACACAGAGAAACTTGGATTCTTTGTGAAATTTGGATTATTTGTTAAACAACACGGAGAAACTTGGAAGCTTGTATAGTCAAATTGGACATCGACGCCGAATATTATAACGCTCATTTCCGGGCTTTAAGCTTCGGCCAAACCTAGACGTAAGCCACCAAAGCGACTGCGAAGCGGGAAGATATCTAGTTCCTACCACTTACTGTTTTAGCGTTTATTTGCCAGCTCTATTTTGATAGAGGATAACTACAGATATTGTTAAGATTGAGTTTGGGATCATTTGACAGACTTAAATGTAAAAATATAATAAAATATCTAAAATATTATTCACGTTATTGCTGTAAAAGATCTTCTACATCAAAGCTCGTCGACTCGTTGGATTCGTAAACTTGTTGAAAGTATACAATTGACTGCACAGTATACAAATAAAGTGTACGATGACCACGACAGAGTAGCGTAGTTTCGCATTCTCGACAGTTTGACCGAAGCTTTGAGATTTGCGCGCTCGAATATGAGACCTACCTCTGTGTCACATATCGTTTGACAAGTATGAAATTTGACCCAGTCGTTACTTGTGTCTTGAAAGATTACCATTAGGAAGAGTTTTAATCTCCATCATTTGACCCAGTCGTCACTTGTGTCCTGAAAGATTACCATTAGGAAAAGTTGTAATTTCCATCATTTGACCAAGTCGTCACTTGTGTCTTGAAAGATTACCATTAGGGAAAGTTGTAATTTCCATTATTTGACCCAGTCGTCACTTGTGTCCTGAAAGATTACCATTAGGAAAAGTTTTAATTTCCATCATTTGACCCAGTCGTCACTTGGGTATTGAAAGATTACCATTAGGAAAAGTTGTAGTTTCCATCATTTGACCCAGTCGTCACTTGTGTCCTGAAAGATTACCATTAGGAAAAGTTGTAATTTCCATCATTTGACCCAGTCGTCACTTGTGTACTGAAAGATTACCATTAGGAAAAGTTGTAATTTCCATCATTTGACCCAGTCGTCACTTGGGTCTTGTTAGATTACCATTAGGAAGAGTTTTAATCTCCATCATTTGACCCAGTCGCCACTTGGGTCTTGATAGATTACCACGAGTAAATTTTTTTAATTTCCATCACGTGATAGTCAAGGTCGACAAACTGAAAATAGTTTTAGTTGCCGTGTCCGGTATCTTCACGAAACCGCTTCATTTCTTTTCCAACCGCGCTAAAGGTTAATGTTTTCAAGAGCATGTATGTAGATTTGTTCCATGCTACGATTTGAACATACGAGTAGTTATATTCATCTTGATAACTTAAGTTATCCAGTTATCACAAATATATTTTCACCCGGAGACGAGTGCTTTGTTTTCAAATACTTTCCGATAAAGCGACATACTTTTTTACATAGCATAGGACGACATTTGGTGACTACCGACGTGCATTGCATTCCGCATATGTAGATGCGTTACCCTCCTACAACACATCCCGCCAATCGGCCACCGGCTACTCAGAAAGGTATCATTTGAAGTAGAGGGAACTCCCCGGACGTGCCAGCCTAGGTCTGGTGCGGCACTTCAATTTACAAACATCAAACTACTTCATCAACATTTAGACTTATTTTTAATTTAATTATCCTTTAAGAGGTTACTTTCCAATTTTCACTTCAGCTACAGTCGTACCGTGTGTGTGTTCACACAATCCAGTGTTGATTAACTCTGGTTTCAACGGGTGAAGGCTGAAAATCTCTGGATCTAAGTAGATAGATCATTTGCACTGAGCTCTTTTTGCGTCCTCAGCTGTTTGAGTACACATGTTCTATGGCACTTATAAATACGTTTTTTGGTAAACTCATTTGGACGTATTTTTTCAAAATTTTAGGGTAGTTTGGGTACGGTACACCCAAAGGGAAAAAGGGGACCCTATTAGTAAGACTCCTCTGTGCGTACTTCTATCATCAGGCTGTATCTCTCGAACCGGAAGTGTCATTGCAACCTAATCAAGCCGGCCCGACCGGGGAGGTGCCTCTCCTTCAAATCGGTATCATTTGTATCATCATCGGTATCGGTGCCTTAGAAAAGGCGGCTGTGCTATGGGTTCGGAATGGCCTATTGGCGGCCAACTCCACAGCTTTGCGTATGTTAATGAGCGTGCATCCCATGGGGCCAGCCAAAAGAGATATGACCCACCTAATTCAGTCAGGTAAAAAAGAACAAGCAGAGGAACTCACATAGATATTTATCCTCATAACTTATGTTTGTATGCACAAGCTGATATTCAGATCGGACTAGACTAGATAGATTCAGATAAAATTTTGGCATTAGCTGCTTCCACTACATATATTATAACCTCGGCAATATGGTGGTCGATATTCGAACGGTAGACGGCGTCAAAAAGAGGGTATTTTTTTTGTGTATTTAGATTTTTATGCTCTCTCCAAGTCTGTCTATTAAAATATGTCGGAATTATAAAGGAATTAAATATCATCGGTAAGTAACCAAAAAACTACATATTTTATTTTTTCTTGTATAATTATTGAATTACGGCATATTTTATCAGTGTTGCCAATTTTATTTTTCATTCTCCCAGTTGAAAGTAATTTTTATGGAGATAATGGTTTGGTATATTTGGTTGATTACTTTCTCAAAAACTAAAATTATAGTTTTAGGAAGAGGTAGTGTCATGCTGTATATTTTTATTATCGCGCCTTTTTTAGCTGCATATGAACCGACATCAAAAAGTCGTATTAATTTGTAACTTTGCACACCTTTTTGTATCAAGGACCGATGACGATACAATAATATATTATAATAATTAGCCTCTGTTGTATGTATGTTTGTTTCTATGTAACGATTCTTTAAACAGGACTTTAAAACCTCGGATTAATTTGAAACTTTGCAGACTTATCAAGGATTGATGGCAATGCAATAATTTAATATAATAATTATCCTTACTTGTATGTATATTTATTAACGTTTAGTGAAAAAGTAAAAAACAAATTATGGTTAAGAAAAATAAAAAACTCGCTTTTGAAGCACATCAAAATGAAAAGTAAAAAATAATTCATAATATAAGCAAATACGTAACAATAATGAACGAAAAATGCTAAAAAGAATTTGTGAAAAAAGCGGAATGAATGATGATGGAAACAGATGTTAGATTGTTCACGATTTTGTGAATTTAGTAACTAATTAGTTGGATATATCTGCTATATAGCGTTATACGGATATTACGTCAACAGATAAAATGTAATACTTGCATTGATTCTTTAATAACAAAAGAAAGATACCACAAATTAGTATGTATAAAACATAAAGGTTAACAATAGCTTAACAAATAGTTTGTGCTTCGCAGGATGTATATGATATGTGCAAAAGGACGAAAACAATCATTCGTCAGTTTACTAAACAAGATTTTTGTAATGATCAGTGCTAATTATTCTAAAGTAGTATCCAGTGTAAAATTTATAGGTGGTGCTATTTATTTTGAAGTAGAGACAACTCATGTTTGCGGTATTCTACATCAAGTAAATTTAATAAGGCTGGTAGTGGAAAAGTATTTTTCTATAAGATACTACCACAAACTAAATTTAGACAATGTCAACAGTCATGTAGGATCCACGCGAAAACTTTTCAATAAACAAATACAAAAAGATGGCCATTGATTTTGATTTTATTTTCACATGAAACTGCATCCCTAATGTCGAATACCTGGGTGGCACGCTAGATCGAACTTTCACTTTCAAACCGCATATCACATGCGCTTAAGAAAAAAGTCCGTGGTGGAAAGCGGGGACGGGTGTTCCCCTCTCTAAAGGGGTCAATAGCTTAAAAAAAAAACATTCCATTCAGTAGTTTCAGAGATTACCATGTACTTACAAACATACAGACAAAATTTTAAAAATAATTCAGTTGTATTCTATTTATTTTAGCAATTAATTAGTTTTAGCAATTAATATTTAGAAAATATATCTAATGTACAGACACACGATTTCTACTGTTTTATTAAATTACGTTTAGTGATTAAAAATATATTTTTATTAGTCTGTGAATTTACAATAGCATGTTAGCCTATCAAATGATAATATTGTTATACTAATTTAATACAACATTCACACTCACAATTTTAACTAAATACTCCGCTGTACTTATTTCTTTAAAAAAGGAACTAAAATGTTAAATTCACTAAACTAGAACACTATTGTTTTTTATGGGAGAATTGTAGTACAGCTGGCATCATTATTCACGCTCACAGATACATACGTTGACGCACAGCGTAAACACTGCCTGCACGTATACATGATTGTACATGTTGGCTAGTTTTCATTGTTTTGATTGTAGGGCGACGCTCTAGACATTATATAATCAAAGATATTAATGTACAGTCCATTGAAATACATTCTAAGCGGCCGAGGTTTTGTTTTTCAAGTAAATGTTAGATATACTACCATTCCTCGGAGTTGAAATCTAAGCGAGCAATGCCACAGGGCCAGCTAAAGTACAAGTTACAGATAATAAAACATAATGTTTTGCAATAAATATTTATTTAAGAGAGTAGGTGAATATAAACAAGTCGCTGCTATACAGAGCGAGGCGGACAGAAGTATTCGCAGCTCGAATAACGATTACATGCTATTTAAATATTATAATCTGTACCGCACGTCACCGTGTAACGAAGAGCTGTCTATATTTTATAAGGGGGCCAACGAACAGACGGAGCATTTTTGTAAATATTTTGTTGTGGGCCACCCCATATACCTGTTTTGGTGTGGAAGGGAAGAGTTTGAGGTCAATCAGGGAACCTACCTCCTGTCACCCGCAGGTGGGATGCGTCTGGACATGATAGTTTATCATCCTCATGACCTCTCCTGCTACTCGCATCCATCCCGGACCGGCTGCTGCACAGAGATCGTCTTCCCACCTGAGCACGGTCGACTTACACTTCGTTTTCCTAAACGCGGCCTCCGCTGCAGAACCACATGACAGTTATTCAACTATTATTATCAGGGCCGTAGGGACCGCGGAGCTCTTCCCTCATCTGTGGACACTGTCAATGATTGGTTCATGGAGGATCATGCCCGTTTTCAGTACATATAATTTATTTTCCAGTTATCTGGAAAGTCCAGGCGATAATTCAAAATATCTGATATGGTCGTCATGCAATATTATATTTTTGATAAATATTTACGTATTTCCACTTCCCAGAACATGCAATCGAGTAAAATCTTAAGTGACCTTATCTAACACTTGTAAAACCTGCTCTCGGCGATTTGTTTTAATTACAAACCAACCAGTATCGAGTTCGTACGACCTTAACAACTCCTAGTGATAGTCCATCCATTACTCTGGGATTTTTTTATAGAATAGTAATGATAGTGACTATAGTCGCTCGTTAACATCTTCACGTTAATGCTGATGCGTTAAAATGATGCACACAGTTGACATGGCTTTCACATTGGCACAGGTGGAAATCGCATGAAAATACGTTAAGCGCATTTTGAGGAACTCGAGCGTCTACAGGCATGCACTTTGGGGGTGTTATTAGGGAAGCTCTCTTCAGTAGCCGGCCCGGGATGGACAAGAATATGAGGAGATCTGTCGCCTTGCAGTCAATAGGAGGCCAACACCTAGCTGTGGATTGATAAGGGCTGCTGATGATGATGAAGGATAGATGTTATAGGCACGTACAATGACAGCTGTTATAATTTACCTTTATCCCAGTTTTAACATGCATGTGTTTATCAAAAGTTCCGCATTTATCAAAAGTTCTAAACATTGATTTAGTCAACACACTTTATTGATAACAATATTTATGTTGTGGCTGGCAGTCGGGGTATTAGAATTCTAATTGGCACCGCGTCGACTGTTCATTACATTTATATTGTGTTTATAATAGCCATTTTAGTATTGTAATTCTCTTTTACATAACGTTACATTATGATATGGGAAAAAAGGCCGTCCTTTCTATAGTGTTAGAGGACAAACGTCCCTAGCCTTTGATGATTCCGACACTCATGTTCACTGTATGTTTTAAAAATATGCGTTTCTTTCCTCCCTTTTCACAAAACGCATGAAACGTGACATCGTGGGTGCCACTTTACGGAGGTGCCGCGGTAGCGAGGAGCTCCCATGGTATTTGTCGCCTTTAAACAAGGCGGTAATGTCAGGAACTTGTCCGATTTGAAAAAATCGTTAGAGTACCCACTTATTCTAGTATGCTGTAGGCTGCACCGAACAGGTAAAACCGCTAGGCGCTTTTAGTAATAGATAATGCAGTAGTCAATATTTGTTTGGCTTCTTTTATTACCGTGGTGCATAGCAGCCGGGTTTCACCTGGCTGTCGTCTCTTTTGACATTTAAATAATTGCAATCCCGTACTGTCTTCCCTTTCATTGAGGAGGGAAACCCTTCCCGCTCCTCCTATTTTATTCTGATTAAATTAGTCGCGGATTCCAAGGCAGTTTTTAGCATTCCCTCGAGCGCCCTGCGATCATATGAAAGGGTCACAAGTTGTGGCCGCTGTCGATCCTGCAGACACAGGTTTAGCAGGGGTGGATAAGTGTGATGGGCCATGTCCGACTATATTAACAGATAAAGAAATTAAAACATTATCTATCGTGCCAGTTAAGCATCATTCTGTAGAATAAATAGGGGATAAAATTATAAAAGCCGCCCGTCAAACATAAAAACAACTGAGGAGAAAAAAAATAAGACTAGTTATTAGCCGCTTCTACTTAGTCGAGACTGTTATGAAGATTATTACATAAAGTAAAGGACACATGCGAAAGATCCCTGAATAACACTAAAAATAGCAAAATTAAATATTGAACTTACCCACTCGCATACATCTTCTCACATTTGCGAGAATACGTGTTAGGGCCGTCTAATCTCGAAGAAATCACATATATACGTTGTATTAACACTACGTTAATCTAGTCCCATTGTCAGCCTCACACGGCCTGAGGACGGCATGATCCCTTCGGTGTACATCCCTCACACTACCCCTGCTGCAAAAGTTCATGTGGCTCACCGGACGGAAACAGAGCTGCTAATGTGCATGTGTAAATAGCAAAGCTTTTGGTTGGTATACCGTCGTCGAAAATCGATTACGATTAAAGCATTTTACAATCCCGTCGTTTTAGAATCTCTTGACAACCATGGTTACGGGTGGACAGAGATGACAATGTCACAAGGTATTGCAGGTACCCGAAGATTTTTATAATTTAACACCCCGGGCTTCGCACGGACTGTTTCATAAAATGTAGCAAATATTTATTGATGCATAAAAATGCAAATATATAATATATTTTAATTTCGGCCTCGTAAACATTACACGCTTACATGACAATTTATGCCCGAACAACGTCCGTCGGGACAGCTAGAACTCAACAATTTCTGCAGCTACGATATAAGGATTTACATACTTTGAAATTTCTTCACATCTTTAGTTACACTAACGAAATTTTCGTAATAGACTAGGACATTTAAAAAAGTGTTATATAGCCTATATTCATCACAGATTATTATTGAATGCTAGTTGATTAATATTGAATACTACTTATAAAATAGTTTCTCAAAGTGGTCCAGTAGTTTCGGAACCCATTCAATGCAAACAAACAAATGTTTCCTCTAACAACATTACTATAAAGTACTACTACTAATTAGACAAAGAAAAAAGGTGGCTGACATGACACAACAGGGAGTACCTATTATGTATTATATAAAACATTTTTATCTACTTTATTCCATGATCCTTGAAATAAAATGAATAATTATAACTAATGCGCCAATAGGTCGTTCAGAGGACAAAAAGCGTTGTTTCCCAAAATATATATAACGATAACCTCAGCTGCAAGTATAATTATAGCGCCCACATTGGAAGAGTATAAACGATTGTTTGAGAATTGAGACCTTGAAGGGATCAAAGACCGCAGTCTGTTGTTACTCTTATCAAAGTATTCGTTACAGACATTCATTTTATACTAGCTGTCCGCACCGGCTTCGCCCGCGAATAGAAGGCCGGATTATTACTTTAAAAAATCATACACTAAAACCTTCCTTGATTGTAAACCGCACGAAAACCCATTGAGTAGATTTTTAGTTTCCCAATATGAAGTCCGAAATCTTTGACTTGTGTCTGCGCAAACGCTTGCAATATAATATTTTCTGCGCTGCGTGTATCTGTATGGCTCGTAAGTGTATACCTTTGAAGACGGCCGAAGATCTTAGCTGAAATTCGACCATGAGGACATTGTTATTATGTTACACAGTATAACAATAGGTTCTTAGTCTCGAGCGGTTGCTGTATCACGAGACTTTACTCGTCAATTGGTTTTTTGACGTGATAACATCTTGTAAATCGATATCGATCGTTTCGATAGCAGTAGGCACGCAATAAAATTACGTCGTGGTAACGTTCCGAATGGGCGGAGCCTGCGAGCGACCGAGCATAACAAGTCGTCCCTGACGCTTCATCGGGCGATGCGTTCACAGATAAATAAGATAACCCTTATCAAGTAAAATTATATCGCCCGTAAACCGACTTACAGATAACTGGTTGTTTTTCCCTAGAATGGAAATGTATGTAACAAAATAAAATGTCTTGCAAATGTCTATGGGCGGCGATAGTAAGTAAGTAAAAACTTTATCCAGGACAATTAATACATACACTGTTATATATTTCATTACTACATAGCTACTTAAGTTCCAAAACACATTCTAAAATACAATTACACAGCACGTCTAAAGAGTATATACCTGGAAAAAGATTACAAAAAATATGTATAAGACGGAAATAGCACAAAAATAAAAAGCGTAAAAAATAGAACAAAAATGAATAAAATATTTGGCAAGCTATAAAGTTAAATCTATGGAAGATGCACAACAGTGTAAGAAAACAAAACCGGACAAGGCAACCACTCAGTTTAATAGTTGTGGTATCGCCAAAATAAGAGATACCACAACTCTGATGTTATGTGGTCCCGTAGGGTGTAATTAAAACAATACAGCCAACTTATCAATATTATTTCTACATAAGATTTTATATTTTATGCGTATTCATTTATGTATGATAATATGTATGTAAACCTAACTTAGTGACAGTTTAAAAATAGAAGGAAAATGCTAAATGATGAAGGTAGACAAATGATAATAATATTCTATTAATGCATACGTTACACGGTAAGAAGATAAATTAGGAGTACACGCAAATAAAAGGTACTACCCACCTGCTCGTATGCCCCCAATCTCAGAAAAGCCTAGTTGTGTTTCCATTGAATGGAAACATACGGAAGTGGAACCGCGTGCAAAGCTATTACCTACTATTGAAATCCGAAGTTTACGCGAAAGTTACTCATTACATTAATACTACTTTTACGGATATTGTTGCACTTTTAAATAACTTTACTAGCCCGACGTTTAAGAATCTCTACAGCAACCGTGGACACAGGAGGACTGGCTGGGCTAGTTAAATAATGAAATAAACCGCGATAAAATCTGTAAAATTAGTTTTATTACCTACTAGTAAAGATTGAAAGTTTTATGATGTGTCAGTTTGTAACAGAGCTGTAAAGTCCGAGTAATGTCTGTTTAACCTAAATGTGTTATGTGTTTACACTGTTCAAGTAAGCGTTCGTATTCACTTCGATTAGTACATTCAACATTTCATAACTCTCGGATCGTTCTAGAATTGTAGAACTTAACACTTTTTTTAATAGCTCACCCGAACAATTGGAAGCAAAAAAGGTAAAATTACAGCTCTCTAAGTTACACGGCCGTAACAAACAGCTTGCGCACCTTGGAGGCAGCACAAAAAGGAGATGGCTACAGCTCGGTCTTTTTCCGAGCGGTAGATCGGTTAGGGGGAGCTGGGTATTGGGCCTCGTCGTACGCGCAAGTCACCACGATAACATGGATACTGTAGCAGACAAACTTAAGTGAAACTGAAGTGGGCGCTGTCAGAGATGGCGAAGGTGCATAGGCCCGTAGAGTACGCAATGTTCCGATTCACGAGACTCGGATGTTACAGCCAGTGGATACAGAACCCGCAGATCGAGTTAAAGCTGCGCTTGCAAAAATTGGGGATGCAATTTGAAACAGGTGAGAGTGGGAAAAATCTGCTAGTGGAGTGCCCAATTGCAGCAGTCAAAAACTGCTAGGGAAAGGCAACATAACGTTCGGGTGGAGTAAGATGAAACTCCACCTCAGGGAGGCACGGCAAGACACTACTTCAAATATCTACGACACGGGACGCCTCTAAAACGTGCCCCTCAAAGGAGGACCTCAGGAAGTAATGCTACCGCTCCGGGGTGGAAAGACACTTTTCTGCTAATTGCGTAGCAACACCCTGCAGCGTAGTTTGAAGCTCCGCCGGCAAACGAGCTAACCTCGGGATGGGAAGCAGAATTTACAAACCCCCATCCACCCGTAGTAAATTTACCTCCCATGCACAAAGTGGGCCAGGGCAGGAGGCGCCTGTGGCTGAGATGTCGGTATTATCACAGTATCAGGAAAAAGACCGAAGCCAATCACAGCGCTGGAGCGCATCCTCGTCTGCAATCCGTGGTGCAGTGGAGGGGTTGACATGGCGGTGGGAGCAGAGCAGTATTATATGCCACCATGCCCAAACTGTGTTGGGGATATAGACGATTAGCCCCGCCTATGTATGTATGTGGTGGCGGTTTGGGGAAAGGTTGCAATTGTTGACTTCTCCCCGAAACGTGATCCGGCGGTTCTAGAACAATTGCTTGTTGCTCTAGGGTCAGTGATAGGGCACCACTTTGTCGTGACGTGTCGTGATTTTAATGCTAAGTTCTCAGCTTGGGGTAACCCAGTCAAGTATCCTAAGGGGCTGGAGGTAGAAGAACAGGCGTTGGCCTGCTCGCACTCGCGGTGGTTTTTGTGGGTATTTGGCGCTATAATATGCCGCTAGTACACCACCCGACACCACCTGAACCGATGAAGACGCGTAAATGCGTTTTCCCGAGTCAACAAAAAAAAAGGTTGTCGTATCAGCCCCCCTTTTCGAAGAGTCCGGTCCCTCTTGGGGGACTGGCCTGTCGTCGAGGTGTCCTATTGCTGACAGATCCGGGGTACCTCAGTTGTGGCGGCCGCTGACATCCGCGGCATTCGAGTGGCTATTCGGTTCATCCAAGAGTACATCACACCCCGTCGGCAGAGGATCCCACTAAGGACCGATGTCTGTGCGTAAATGCATTTCCCCGCGTAAACGAAAATCAATTTTAGAAAAAAAGGTATCTGGGTTTGGTTGGTCCTACGACAACAGACCCATTTAACCTTTGTAAAACAGAGGCCAATTACAGATGTAATCAGATCGAGTTGAGCCGAGCACGGCAACAAGAATTAAGCAACACGTGGGACATGCGAGCTGGCAACAAGTTGTGTTGCGTAACTATTAATTTATGCGATGACCCCGACTCGGTATAATGTATGCCTCGTTTGACTAGTGGCAAGCCATTACATACACAGATGTTGTTGTTTCGGGATCAAGTCCCGGATCAGACCAAATAAATGGGGGAATTTTTATTTTGAAATTCAATGAAATTCAACCAGAAACATGTCGGGACACATGTTTCTGGTTTCAGAAAGATGGGTATGTGTGTGTGTTTACTCCCGTGCCATGGAGTTGCGTCTGCGCACACACAGGTGCGCTCTTGAGGGCACATACAATTGATATAGCCGGTTCCCAGAAAAGCTACTGATTTCCTTGGGATAGATTTTATAATGACGATACCGCGGGCCACAGCTAGCATCAAAACTGATATCCAATAACTAAAATAACTGCGAAAATCGTTTATTTGCTGTCTGAACAGCTGAACAGATGTCTATGAATGTTGGTATAGGGATGGTATGTCGCCATAGATGGGAACAATTTTAACTTGCTATGAAGAAGAGTAGTGTTCTCCAAGATCACAATCTACAAGTTGGGCATCCGCAGCTATGCTACTGCCTCGCCTGCCTGAGCTATATCTATTATGTCGTCTCAGCCACATTTCCACAACACACCATAATCCGATGAGAGGGCATTCCGACACGACCGGAAAGAAATCATGCGCAGGACTGACGGCTTAATGCTTTCCGAGGCACACGACGTAGGACACCGCCGATTTCCAGACTTCGGATTGTTGTTACGATTTGGAAAATCTCAACAACACTTTGTACCGACCCGGGACTCGAAGCCAGGACCTCACGACTGTGGTAGAACATGTTTACCACTAGACCACAAGGCAGCCAGTCATCCATATCTATACTAATAATATGAAGCTGAAGAGTTTGTTTGTTTGGAGGCGCTAACCTCAGAAACTAATGGCCAGAATTGAAAAAATATTTTTGTGTTAAAGTGTCCATTTATCGAGGAATGTTATACCATGACGCCACGACAAATACAACGGGAGTTATTCTGGTGAAACCGCGGGATTATGCTAGTAAAAGGTAAACCTCCAGTAAAAGTTGTTTAATCACTCTCGTTATAAAACCGCATGCCATTTGAGGCTGTCGCGCATTCAGTACGTGCACTCAGTACTGGACGACCTTCTGTCTGTCTTCTGTTGCCTGCCTCCGAAGGGACACAGGAAAACATCTTGAGATCATGCCGCGAATGATAATATTGATTGATTGATAGTATAAGTGTCAAACGAGCGATGTTTTTCGCTGACTATCGGTATCCATAAATGTTATCATAGTCAAGTAGTTGTGTTACGCTTCTCTCCCTCCAGAGGTACACCGGAAATTGGAAAACCCCACGGACACTCAAAACAGGTGTCGCATGCGGTACCATGTGAATAAGAGTACGTACTCTACGACCACGTGGTTGTGCCGGCCCAGTACGTACTCTACGACCACGTGGTTGTGCCGGCCCAATACGTACTCTACGACCACGTGGTTGTGCCGGCCCAATACGCTGCAATATATCGTGAACACTTTCTGTTGCTAAACGTTGGAATAAAAAATACAACCCGCACATGTGTGTGTGTACGCTATAATCTGGATTCTGCTATTCTGTCGCATTTCGTCCATTGGAGGTACGGAGGGGCAGCACGTCTGGGAAACAATTCGGCATAGGTTTATGCGCGTCCGTAGTCATCTAAAGTCTAAGGCTGACCTGGAGCAAACGAGAATTCGGAGCCTTTTTACGCCATGCACATCCACACAATTTCTATGCCGATGAGTTGAGCTACTTTCGTCGTCCCCCTCGCCCTAATGGGACACCGGGTACTCACAAACCGCATAAAACGCGACACCGAAGATGTCACGTTCCACCCGGTCGTACCGGCCTAATTCCGCTCAAGTGAGTCATCTTACTAAAACTGTAAGCGCTGTGTAGATGCCCAGACGAATGTTTCCATTTCAGGCTATCTTCTAACCTACAGCGATAGCAGTATCCGGTCGACTGATATTGACATTATAGAGCTTTATAACTCCTGTCTGCTTGGTTCCAAATTTCAAAATCATCAGCCGGACGTCGTCCACGGCTCGGCATAGGTCTCTCCCCATAGAGCGCCATACATCACGGTCGCGAGCTACTTGCACCCAGCGGCTCATCGCATCTTAACCAAATCGTCAGTATAGTTGATTGAATGTATTGTCACTTCTTGATGGAAATTCATGTAAACACTTGGGGAGGAGACCGTCCAACATTCCATCTCCCGATGCCTTGCATAGCAACTATGTTACTTGTAAATTATTACTCAAAGTGTGTACTACATTTTTCGATGAAATTTTATTGAAAAAACCAGCGAAGTGCAAGTCAGACACTTTTACACATGTTTATACAATAACTCAAGTGTTCCTAGCCAATAATTCCATGCATGTGTATTCTTTTTCATTTCTGAGTTACAATTCTTTTTACGTGTGGTAACCCCTTCGGGTGCCACCTCCACAGGGCCGTGACTATGAAGTTTATGTAGGACTTGAACCGACTGGAACCACTCGGTGATCCATCCCTATAGTCGCTGGCGATACGTCCAGGCTAGCGCTAGAACGGATGATCCCTAGACATCTCAGAATACAGCCGACTCGTTGCCCAACAGATGGTCTCGCCAAAGCGTCGTTTGTCCCTCTTTGCTATAAAATACCGAGCGGGTAAGGTAAAGACTCAAATGAAGAAAATCAATGCAATGTATGTTCCGATGTATTAAATAGTAGGACCTATTATCGTCTGTATTGAGCGCTCGTTACCGGCGCGCGGCGCCTGGGAGTCTTGCCAACTGCTTGCTTACGTACTGACATGTGACTTGTTATTGTCTGCTCGGTCACCGTGCGTAAGCGTTAACCTCTGGTTGTACGGATGTTTAAGGGATTCGGAAGTCCGCCAAAATTTTCGATCGCTCATTTCTCTTATGATATATTATGGTATAATTCTGCTAAATTTACTGCCTCGTGTTCTAGTGGTAAGTATATTCAACCACAGTCGTGAAGTCCTCGGTTCGAGTCCCGAATCGGACCACAGTGATATTGGCATTTTTCAATTTCTTATAACGGTAACCCGAAGAGCACGTTAAGTCGTAGGTAGGCGCATGATTTCCTTCCGCTCGTGTCGAACTGCCGTCCCGTTGGAGTTGGAGAATAAGGGGATAGAGAATGTACTGTGCCTGCGCACACACAACCTATAACTATCACATGGATGACATTACGGTATCAAACGTATAATTTATCAGGTGTTACGTTTCTTTTGTTTCATCACTGCCATGTCATTAAAAATGTACCCAGTGCAGTGCGTGTGTGTGTGTAAGTCGAAAGGTCAGACAAGACCGACGGAATTACGGTGAGCGGAAAGTGACTTTTTTATATTAGGAAATAATTTCTAACAATAATTCAGGATTAGGGAAACTTCGTACCTCTCACAGGGCTAAAACATGCAAAGGTTGTCGGCCGGCTGGCTCAGTTGGTCTCGCAACCCTTCCGCGTGTACCGCCAGAGGCTGCGGGCTCGTATGCCGCCTTTGCCAATGCCTTTAGGAAAATGGAGTGTTGGTCGACCGTTCACCAGGTGGGAAGACGGTCTCTGTGCAACAGCTGGTCCGGGATGGATGCGAGGAGCAGGAGATCGGTCGTCGTGGACGTCTCAGTAAACGCGCGAGGAGATGCCTGTGTGCAGAGGGCTGATAGTGACGACGATGATAATGATCCCAAAGGAAAAGAAAACAAATAAACTGTCTATTTGTCCGTCTATCCGTCTGTCTGTCACCAGGCTGTATCTTATTGACACTTTAGTGCGCGTTAGTGCCTGTTTTTCTCTACAACGACGTCGCGCATCGAAGCGCGTAAAAGTAATACAAACTTACATCCTCACAAACTTTAGCAGCGAAAGTAGGCTACACTTGAAAACATAACCCTCTTTTCTGTCAGTCTGAAAAAACATATTATACTGACCATAATATACACAAATCAGTCAAATTAATATGGGAAAATGGTACCTCACAAATGCAGTCGTATTCTATACGTGTCCAATTGGCGTCTTGAACTATTTATTTGCACATAGGCGTTTAAGACGCAAAAAGAGATTAGCTGGCGTTCAGCCCCTATAAATCATTTAAACTGACTTACCTAAAGAATTGGACCAGACTCGACAGCTGTTATAAGATATAAATCAATTGTCGCGAAGTCCTAACGGACAGCTTCAATTTCTACTTAACGGCGTCTAGAATGTCAATGAGAGCTGGCCACATGCCACTCTCATTGATTTTTTTTTTCAATTTAGCTAATATTACATGCAAATGAGTTTTTATTATAGTAGCTATTATATCCCTACCAACTGAAATTGTTGACATAGCATCTGTATAACTGTTACGCTGGCGTGTTGCCATCTTTCTCTCCTACCCAGTGGGACCACCGGAAACTCACATACCGTCCGACATCATAATTTTCGCTTTTGCGACGGTAACATGTGAGCGAGAGGTAACTTCCCGTCGTGGCGGCTGGTTTAGACTGCAATGCAGCAGGGACTTAGTACATCCCCACTATGGTTCAAGCCTTGTCGTGGCGGTGGGGCTCAGTAGCCTGGGGTGATCCGAGACACATTGAGCGAAGCGAATTGAACAGAGGAGTGGGCTGCTCTCTGTACCCATCTTATAAGAAGAAGGGACTAAAGGACAGGAGGAGGCGCTCTTTGTACTCCTCTTATAAGAAGAGAGTCCACAAAAAAATTCGTATGAAATTCTCAGTTTTCCCCGGTACCTACATCCTTCCACATTCACATCTTATGGTGTATACTTTATGGTATACAAAAAAGTCAAACATCCCAACCAACACTTGTGAAGGGTGTGTACATTGGTTGTCCTTCCAATGGGGAAACTGTGAATGCCAAGTCATGACTCTCACAGTTGCAGTTGCAGACTGTGGCAATATAGCCAGCACTTAAAGTCAGTACGATGTGCGACAGTTACGTTCTTGATCGTGGCGTTACTTTTCCACAAATCAGCATAATACCAAATATAGGTAGATTTGCGATAGTTTCGATAATTTCTCATCGTCCGATCTGGCAAAGTGCCAGGATGTATTTTGGCAGCAGACTCGACACTAACAGCCATATCCCAGGTCAGGTACTTACTAATGTGATAGTGAGTGCTCGTGTTTGATAACAGCGGCGTGTCAACACCTCTTAGAGGCGTGTTTATACCCCACACACACATGCGCACGGACGGAGTTATGTGTGTGTGTGCTGCGATGATCATTGTTAGCCTGCATAATGCACGCCTCAAATACGCAGTAACATGCCAATAGGCCCATCTAACGGATAGCAGTTTTTAGTCGGTAGTAGCTATCGCTTCACCACCTGAGCCCGACACACACTTCAGGCCCCCTTGGGTCGGCTGGATGGTGCGTAAATGCATTTTCCTGCTAGAACCAATGCCATATACACCGCTCGTACCGGTCGAGCGATGAAACCTTACATATAGTGACACAGCTATAACACATATGACTGACAGAATGGCAAACTCCCACACCGCTTACGGAAACGAGCCCGGGTTCGTATCCGTAAGTTGAGAGCTTTGATTTGTAGAGATAAAATAACGTGACCTTAGAGAGCCCTAATAATAATAAATAAATCAAGAACACGGCTTTTTGCTGATTTGTAGCGCAAATCGACCTCTCCTGTCAGAGGGGGGGAGGAGGCCGGCCTCCGCAGATAAGTGAAACATTAGACGAGCTCAATTATCCTTATCCACGACACCGCAATTTAAACGGCACCGTGCGCGCGCCGTCGCTGGTGTGGGGAGGGGACCGCCTCCCCCTTTTCGGTCCCAGTCTCCCTAAACCT
>JAFELO010001044.1:13135-23380 GCA_017140195.1 Eumaeus atala | reverse complement strand
TTACGCACACACAATTTTTTTGACAGATCCTGAAATAAAGATAGATTAAGGAGTTGTGTTTTTATCGTTCCCGTCACACCACACAAAGGCAGATATGGCTCTTCGGAAACATAGACTAAATGTCTGCAATATCAGATCCCCTTCATACGGGGACAGTGTCTGTGTAGTGACCAGTCCGGCCCCGAGACCCATGTACCTTGCGCTAGGCGTGCACACAGCAGTAAGAGGTGGCTGCATGCATTGCAGTGGTATTCGACCGGTACGACCGGGGATCTGCCTCCCGCTCACATGATACCTTCTTGCAAGTGACAGCTTTGCCAGCTGATAGCGTAGATTTAATCCCTAATGCAATATATATGTTTGTCCCTAATGCAATATATATGTTTGTCCCTAATGCAATATATATGTTTGTCCCTAATGCATTATATATGTTTGTCCCTAATGCAATATATATGTTTGTCCCTAATGCAATATATATACAGTCGTCACAGATTTGTCTTGCTTTCACAACGTCCATTATTCCCTCCCATCCCGGCTGCTGAGACCTTCGGACAGCACGCGATCATCAGGATAATGGATCAATGGAGGATGCAAAGGGATCGTTCACAAAATAATTACCCACATAGTTAACAATTATTCGTATCAAAGAGGAAAGTAAATGTTGGACCTTTTACCCGACGATAAAGTATTGGACGAATCTATTTCTAGTGCGACTTATCTGAGTAATCCCAAAACAAATCGTGCCAGGCATTGAAGGTCCGTCTAAAGTAACAATACGACCTACATAATTACAGTTGATATTTTATCTTAGTATTTTACGCATTGGTAATTAGTTGGGGGACACTACCGACCGCACTCACTCGTGTCTCTTCGAAAGTTATTTAAATATAATATACTAGCAGCTTTCCCGGCCTCGAACGGATGTTATATAAAATATGGCAAAAATTCATTGATTTACAAAAAATAGACCTGGGGTTTAGCGAGAAAAGAGCCTATTCCTATTTTAAAGGCCGGCAACGCGCCCGATCGCTGGGGATCCTCGGGATCGGTGGATTCGCCACCTATGAAATGCACTCGATTGCCCCTTATACTATGAGGCTGACACAACTCTGCTGTCTCGTTTCGTATGCTCTCTGAAGGATCCGAGGGGAAGGAGTCGTACACTCGCTTACCACTCTTTCTACGGCACTCATCAACAGACCCCTCATATTGGGAAAAAAATAAGAAGTATTCTTGTATCAAGCGCTCCGCACAGATTTCTCATTGTTTGCTGAAGAAATGTCTCCGACTGTATGTTCGCTTCTATCTTTCAAACATTCGTGCGGGATGGCGTGAGGCAGGACGTATCTGCATAACCTTTAACCGTGCGGACCCTGATCTACATCAGTACCAAGATATAATTTATAGTTTTTCCCCTATGCTACAAAAAAAGCTCTTCCGATTTGGAGATTCACAAGTCTTTAAAAAAAATTCGGTGATGCCACTCAGAATTACTCGGGTGCACTGCCAATGTACGAAATAATTATAATAATGAGTCACATGTTGGCGCCGGGCGTAAGGCAGCGGCGTCGTTTCTGTTTATCGCTATTTAGGGCTCGCCTACTCAGCATGGCAGGTATCCTCGTAATACTATACATACGACTTGTATGCGTGTTGCTTACTCTGTCGCGCAAAAGCTGCTCGCATTTGGATGAAATTGGACACAGGTATAGTTACAGTTTGAAATAAAATAATAATATTTTATGTCAAAAAAATGTATGGCTGTTGCTCTGAATCCCGCCCGTGGCATGAGTGTTCAGTGGTTCCCCACAGCAAACAGTGAACTTGTAAACCTTCCAGATCTATTTCGTTAATCACTTGTCATCAGACGACATCTGCCTCAATGAGCCTTGTCCTGGCGGTTGTACTCAATAGCCCAGATCAACCTAGGGAACTCATCTTCATATCGCTGTTATAAGGTATTAAAGTACAGGAAGTGGCGCTTCCGCGCACGGGCACAGGTCCCTCATATCAGTGCACTGTCCCGAAGCTGGTAGGGTTGCTCTGTAGTGCGGGACAAACCTTACTCGATGATGCGTTAGAAAGGGCGCTAGTGATTAATAGTTTGGACATATCGTTGCCATCAAATGCCGGAAGTCACATATCACCGTTTCTCCGCGTTAACAAAATGGGAACAGATGCGATCTCTTTCTTCCTCTTGCACAAACAAAACAGTATCAACATGTTTACCATTTTTGTAAATAGTGTTCGTCGCTAGCCAAATAAATGTACTATTTAAATAACCTAAACTTCCGCGATTAATTTGATTGCCAAGTAATATATATATATATACTTAGCAATCCAATTCACTGCGCATGATGGGGCCCACGCCCCTCTATAAGTCTATAAGAGGTGGTCTACTACTGCCTTGCAGCCGAATTGGGTCGACAATACTAGGGTGGCACCTTTTGCGCACTTCTTACAGCAGCAAAGTTGCAGCCATTCTGTCGCACTTCAAGCTGTCTGTGAGTTGCCCATTAAGAGCAGGAAGAGAGGGCAACACATGTGTACACAACTATGCGGATATCTATATGCGTCGGTACCTAAAGGTTTCGGCTTGATTGTTATGTATCCGAAACGACAAAGAATTACTTTAATAATCTATTTAAAACAATTTTACTTCTCAACGTAGTTTGCTTCTACCTCGATGTCTTTAGTCCATTGCTTCTCCAACGCAGGTTTTGGTAAAATGCTTTCCCTAACCCCTCAAAATGCTCGTCTACGGCGACAGTGACTGCATCATTTGATGAAAATCTTCGGCCATCTAACCATTTCTTGAGATTGGGGAATAAGTGTCCGCCTCGACTGCTTGCTGCTCCCATATAGTATATAAAAGCGAACAGTCTAGTTAACCCGGTCCGGATAACCTCGTAGGCACGTGCGTTACACATACCGGATAACCGAAATAACTACATTTTTCTGTAAACAATCATTTGTGGAATAACATTCATGTCTAATAATTGCGATGTTTCTCGGGTTCAAGTGAAAGAATATGTGAAAACCATATATTTCATTGTTACGCTTTTCGCAGGAATGCGTGGAAGCAGCACAGAAAAAAATATGCTTCTAAGCCAACACTATCAATAGATACAGCCGAATGCGTGAAAATTGCGGAATCAAACTTAATTTAATTATCTGTTAGACGATATATGATTAGGAAAATAATTGAAGTTTTAGTTGAAGCTAGATCGTACTTTTATATACACTTTTACAGGAAAGGGACGGAGAGGAAAATAGATCCTCTGTGATCGGATAGAAAATTGTTTTCAGTGATTTATTCGGCAGTATTCACTGCTAAATTTAGTTATAGAAAGTGATATTTAAAATAAAAAAAGTACGTATATATATATATATATATATATATATAGTGGCAGATAGGGCACTGAGATTCTGGAGTGGAGGCCGCGTTAAGGAAAACGAAGTGTTGGTCGACCGTTCACCAATTCCCAACCAGGGAAGACGATTTGCGTGCAGTAGCTGGTCCAGGTTGGATGCGAGATCGGCCGTGTCGGTGTTCACTGAAAGAGGCCTAAGTCCAACAGTTGACCGATAATAATGATGATGAGCATAGTGACGAACTTGGGGCTTGTCGTGGCAATTATTAAAGGACATTTCGAACTACAATACTTTGATTAGATAGAACCTTCGATACTTTTGATATTCACGAGTACAATGTTTTTATCAGTGAACAATCAAGACGATAACGTACCTAAATACATAGATGATTTAATCATCCCTCCATTGACCGCTAATGTACCAATATGTCAATACATTTACAGGGTGTAGCGCAAGGCAAAGTTATAGGACCTGTACGTTATTAATCTTATCTTAAGACATGTAATCGATAACGTATGTATTTATCTATAAACAATTGGAGTATCTGATAAGTATAAACCTACACTGTTTGTCATAGCATGTTCAGAAAGGAGGAAAACGGAAAATGATCTGAATCGGTTTAAATACGCACAGTCGTAACAGAACTTCTATTAAAACGAAAATGACAAACAGTGTAATTTTAAAGAAGTTAAAAATCATATATTCCTACGTAACTTGCCTTTAACGTGTAGGCTCGGTTGCGTTCTCGTCTTACTAATATACAACCTACCTCACGTATCCTCAGATAACCGGAATGAATTGAAAGATATATGAGAACATGAATCATAAGATATTCCGGTATGAGCAAGGTGGGTGTGACTTTATGATTATCAACCTGTGCTTACTCATTCTTAGATACATACCTTCGCGTCGGATGAAAATATGAAAAAATCTGTTTGGATAAAAACTTTACCAAATAGCCAGTTTTATTTAAAAACTTTCAAAACTTACTTTCGTCCGTTTAACACAAAGTAGTTTATTATGAAAGTTTGACATAACTGCGGCTAATTACTTGCACTCAAGTGTGCCAGAGTGGCGACATAATGTGAATTAAACAAGTGACATCATATTCAAATACAAATTACGATACCTTGCATAAATGGTAATCCGCAGTTACAAATAACTATGCCCCGCAGTCCCACCGGCGATACGTTTTATTCCCTGAAAATATAGCGATAGGAAGTTGCAACATATTTTCACGATCTGACCATTTCCAAGGAGACGCGGGTACTATTATTTGAGCGAGGGTCCCGTCCGTCGTTAGCTGATCCAGCTGCAACGCACCAATGATATCATAGCTCGTTCAATTTGTAAGTTGTGTCAGTGAAAGGTAAAAAAAGTAATGTGTAAGTTTCCGGCAGCCCATTGGGAAGAAGAAAGCAGGGGGAAGACACCACGACTCCATAACCATTGTACGGATTTTCGTGGGCCCTGGTAGGTCGTTAGGAAGCTTGGTCTGTTTGTTTGTTCCCTTATATTGTGAAAAAACTTGTGCAGTCTTTGAACACTCTTTTCTCTTATGATGTTGCGCGTTACAGTGTAGGCAAACGCACAGCTTTTCATCTGGCATACCTGACCTGGTGAAGCGAACCACCGAGTTATAAATAAAACAACCTTGTACTTAGTTATTGACCGGTTTCAACTGGATTTATCTCGCTAACGCAAAGCCTTACCTGTAACGAGTTGGTATAGCGATTAAAATACTTAGTCGAGGACTGAGGTCGATGACCTTATGCCTGCATCGGAGAATGTAAACAATTTTCTTACTACTGCTTGAAACTACAAATGCCTACCTGTGGCCGGGTAAATTTATATTTCCAGTATTGGAAATTTATAAATTTTATTAATTTCCATATAACTGTAATAGAGCTTATCATAACAAACGTATCATAATAAGCTTTGATTAGGGCGGGACATTGGAATTACTTCCTACTCCTTCCTACTCCTACTTACTTCTGATTAAATTCGTTGCGGGTCCCAAGACAGTTTTAGCTTCTCCTTCTGGCTCCCTGCGATCATATCAAGGGGTTCATAGTGGAAGCAGTGGTGGGAATGAGAGTTGGGCAACGCCCGTTTAATTAAATCGTAACTCCACGCTAAAAGTGAAAAATGTTATTTATTGCACTAGGTCCATCCAATTTTTTTTACGTTTTGAGAATCTGTATCTCAATTTTTTCGTGACAGTGTGCATACATTATATTTAATTACATTATTTTGAATAATTGTGAACGAATGGACCAATCGAAACGCAGATACACATTGCATTTGAAAGGGATTCTTAGATTCATTGGTTTGAAAGAAACATTTACTTCTGAAATTCAATATATCATTTTAAAAAAGCCTATAGACTATAGAAACATAATGTAGATACATCCAATATCTAGATTGTGTTATAAAAATAATGCAACAAAAAAAGTCCACTTCGACAAACCGCATCAAAATCGATTATTTCATATAAGTGATGTTTTCAACTTAATGTCGGTTATGAGTCGGCAGCTTACTATTATCATGTGATCATATCGTTCTGCAGAAAGAGGCTATGAAGTGGGTCAGAAAAGAGGGGGTGGAAAATAGAACGCAAATTGCGAACTCCAGTGCGCCGACGACGCTACGCTGAACTTGTACCGTCTCCTTATATGTATGTATATGGCCAGGGGTTGGGCTCGGAAGCTTGCGCAGATGGCACAGGGAACTAAAGTATTAATCCCCTATTGGAAGACTTCGATTCCTCATTAGGGACTGGCCCAGTCTTCGAGGTGTCGAGATGCTGACAGACCTGGGATACTTCATATTAGGCACCCGATCCGCGCAGGGTTTTCCGGCTCAAACCCAAGTTCACCACACACTCCATTGGATCCCTGACATGATAAAAATATGAAAATTCGTCTCATTTGATACATCTCCGCGAAATCATAAAAAGCCCATACTGGTACAAGTAACATTACGTTTGGCCAACACAAATGACAATTCCACGGCATTACTTAATACGGAAATGTATGTGAAGTTCACTGTTAAGATTAAATTGTGTGATGGCGTCGCAATATTTTTTATGTAAACCAACTTAATCTGTCGCGGCAGGGATTGAATAACGATTGCGCGGCGGAGCGGAGAGGCGCCGGCGCGGGAGCGGTCAGACCTGGCGCCTTCAGACATTCTTGTATATTCCTTTTGCGTCTCAAGATCACGGACTTGTTGACTACTTCTTTAGTGCAGTGCCAATCGGGTTCAGCTTCAGTTTACTGCTCCCAGATTGGGCCAAAAACTGTTATTACGACAATATCGTTGTATCCTCGTGTCTCCGTGCCAAGCGAGCTGCGGCCTTCGGAAATGCGACGGCATAGTTTTTTATCATAGGTTTAAAAAAGCAGTGGCAGCCATTTGGTGACTACTGACGCCCAACAATATCGGCATGCATATGTAGTGCCCTTCTTGGACCTCGTGTCCCGCATGCACCTCAATGGACCACTACTCACTAGTCACAAAAATTGCAAAAATCAAAGGCGATATTATGTGAACGAGAGGTAGGGAGGTAATTCTTCAGTCGTGCCGCCATGTTGGACTAGTGTACCACTAGCTGTTACAAAACTCATTCTAATTTTTTATGAAAACATTTAGATCTAGTTTCATTATATTTCTTCCCAAACGATCGATGCAATAAAACCGCATCATCGATTATAAAAATTGGAACATAATCGATTTTGTTATTAACAGTGCAATATCGATTAGAAAATCGGGTCATGATTATAAAACTGCATACCGCGGCGTAATCACCTTATCGGATCGATTCCACACAATAGGAGGTATAATCTCTTTATGACATGTTCCACAGACCTGAATTGTGCTGACCAACGAGCTGGATCTTGAACGATGCCCGATCTGATTCACATCTGTCGTGTGATGGGAGTTTTTCATGCGTTTTTATGCGATGGTGATCGAGAAAGGTTGATGTACTTCGATGTATGTTTGTAGATATGCAAGTCATTTTTTAAAGACTAGCGGCGTAGAGGTTAGAAATGCGGTAGGCCAGATTTAAGTACAGATTAATATTGTAGTATCAACAGAGAGGAATTGAATGAGGCCTGCGTCCAGCAGTGGACCGATAAGGGCTGATAATGATGATGATGATGTAGATATTAACAAAATTGATCAAAAATGTACACATATGCAATAAAAGCCATAAATATATGTTTATGTGCCTTTTTCGTCTTTGTTCTAAAATTGATCATTCATTAATGTTAAAATTATTATTATGCGATTAACTTGCTTTTAATGATGTTTTAAATGGAATTTGTTTTATTGTTTTAATGTTTTTATTTTTTATTTTTATGGAATTCCGTTCTCCCTGCCTATCCCAATATGGAGCTGGCGTGAAGATGTGTTGTTGTTGTTGTTTTAAATGGAATTGTACTACGAGTATAATTGTTGGTAAAACTTATGAATAGAAATAGCCATAACTAACATTCAATTAAGCATGAAAATATGATGTTTTCGTTTGTAAATTTGTCTTTGATCTCTTTTTTTAACGTGCTATTTCTACGCAGTGAGCTCGTCACTCTGTAATGCTACAGTTCTACAGCTTGACGAATTTGACATGATCTTATATGGCTTGTTGTTACAGTAGGATTTTTCATGTTCCAAAAATCCTTTTGTTTTTTATTACCTATTTAAAAGTTCTGATGAATAGGACAAACACGCAATTAGTGACGAATAGCACAAAACGTAGGGTCGAGGTAGATGAACACCAGAAAATTTATGTCCACGAGTATACTGACGGCCGACTAGTCGCTTTAGAAAATAGGCAAGACAAAGTGATCAGTCGACGAATAGACAACGCCTGGAAGAGCTACTGGTCCATGAAAGCGCCAATAAAGGGAGATCTTCCCATTTCCGTGAAGCGTGAGCTTTCGACATGTCTATCTTGCCCATCCTAACCTGTGCACAAACATGGTCACTCAGCAAACTTCAGAGGTCCCGGCTCGGCGTCTGCTAGAGAGCCATGGACGCAGTATTCCCAGAATTAAAATATAAGATCGTGTCCGAAACGTTATACAACAAACAGCTGACAAGCTCAAGCGGGATTGCCCTGGCCACGTAAGACGCATGCACCCGGACCGCTGGGCAAGGGTCTCCACCGAGTGGATTGGACTTTCGGCCAGCCGACCCTGAGTTTAGAAAAGACTGGACGAGAGTGGCACAGGATAGAGGAGAACCCAGGCGAAGCCAATTGAACCGAGGAGGTGGCGGCTCTTTGTACCCCACTTATAAGCAGGAGGAGGTGCCGCTCTTTGTACCCCTCTTATAAGAAGAGGGGACAAAAGAGTAAAAAGGAGGTGGCGCTATTGCGCACGGAGCAAGCGGCGAGAATGGGAACCTCATCCCATTGCACTGTCCCAAAGTCGGTGCTGAACGGCCCCATTTGTGGAGTTGGATGATTTGTTGTTCCAGTGCACCTCACCAAAGGCGGCACTGATGACATTCACGGCGGTTTTTGCGGGTATTCAGCACAACAATGTGCCGTGAGCCTCACACAGCACTGGACCCCACCCATGATCAGTGAAAGCGCGTAGATGCCTTTCCCCGCGTCAACAAAAAAAAGGATAAAGAAGTATGGAAGGATTTGGGGAAGGCATTTGTCCACCATTATCATCATCATCATCGTTATCAGCCCTTATGGGGCCACGTACCGGACAGTATGGGTTAATTGAAAAAAGTTTACAGGAATAATGTAATTAGTGGCATTTATGGAGGGCCGCATTATCATCTTGCAGATGCGTTCGGAATGATAATAATGCAGATGTCCACGGGCGTCGGCGATCGTCAAAAGTCTCCGATTCCTCGTGTGCGGGCTATGGGTATTATAAAAAGATGTCAATCGTTTCGTCGAATTTCAAATTAAGTCTATGAGATAAATTTCACTTCAGAAACATTTGAATCACATCACATTTGCCAATTCAGGTTTCTAACCCGGCGCACTCGCGTCGAATAAACTGTAAGGAATGCGGCTGCCGTTGCGTGTTGAACTACTTTCTTTGAGGAAACACTTAGAAGTCCTACCGTGGCAGATAGAGTTGGAGGGAATTACTGTTGTTTATTATCCTAGAAATATCGTAAAATTATGGAGTCACTACACGCTGTGCGTAAGCTATAGGATACGAATGGTAGTAGCGATTTTGTCGTAACCGACAGTCGCGCAACACTATTACGACAGGATAGATAGTAGATAGTATAAATACCATACGAAATTGTTTTACTTTAAATAATAAATATAAACGGATAAGGGATCGCGCTAGTCTATTCACTATCTGGAGATTTAGACTTGGAAGAATAGGAAACGTTGTTTGATTGCGTCTCTTTCTGTTGTTGAGGTATATAATGGAATCTAGTGCCATTGTGCATTGGAACCTAATTGGGTCGGCACGACCTGGAAGGTACGGTAAGAGTCTCGCCTATATGATACTGCCATAAAGTGCCTGATATGCTGTATCGTTTTGTGCGAAGAAACCTTGGTCCACGGTAGTCTTCATAATACTCCCACTGTTCGTTTTCCCATTATACTAATACTATGAAAATTATATTATTATACTAAAACTTCAGAATAGATACACTTTATTCATTGGTAGTTTGTTATCCAAACGCGTCTCGTAAATGTTGTCGCTTTATTTTAATATGTCCTACCCTGAAAAATAATTAATCTTTACCATTTAAATAAGGGAAACCGCAAGTTGTTCGTGCGGATCAATAATATATTACTCCCACAAGAGATTGATATGACAGAGTGAGCGGAGCTCGGCTGTTAAAGGGGGGGGGGGGGGAAGCACCGTACATGGCGGG
>JAFELO010001044.1:864-12784 GCA_017140195.1 Eumaeus atala | reverse complement strand
GGGGGGGGGAAGCACCGTACATGGCGCGATTTGTCGTTATGTACTTATTATGACCCCATAGGGACTTGACACTTTCGCCTTTAAGCATAGACAACGGAAATAAACTGATATATGGAAGAATGAAAAGTGTGTACACGTGTTAGAAGTTATACTACTTTGCAACTCTCAGGAATTAGTGTTCGATGAATATATCACTTATAGTCCATCAAGGAAGACTACATGCCATAGACGATCGGGCTACGGTCAGTAAGAGCGGAGTAACGCAGGTGAATCCGACGGCCCCATCATGGTTCAAGCCTTGTCGTGGCGGTGGGGCTTAGCAGCCTGGGGTGAACCCAGGTGGAGCCAATTGAACCGAGGGGGATCTTTGTACCCCTCTTATAAGAAGAGAGGGCTTAAAGATCAGGAGTAGGAATCGCTCTCGGTACCCCTCTTGTAAGAAGAGGGGACCTAAGGGGACCAGGAGGTGGTGCTTTTGCGCACTGGGAAAGGGGCGAGGACGGGAACCTCGCACTGTCCCAAAGTCGGTGGGGTTGTCCTGTAGTGCTGGGCAAACCCCATTTGTTTTGGTGGAGTTGGTCCCTTATGGGGCTGACTAGTCGTCGAGGTGCCCTGATGATTGTTGTTCTGGGGCACCTCACCAAGGGCGGCACTGATGGCACTCGCGGTGGTTTTTGTGGGTATTCAGCACTATCATGTGCCACGAGTCCCGCATACCTCTGGACGCCACCCAGAGCTTGTGAAGGCGCGTAAATGCGTTTCCCCGCGTCAACAAAAAAAGGTGAAACCGAGGGACGCTGCTAGTTAACGATATAACATCAGAACTCAGAACCTATCAATTATATTTATTATAAGTTAAATCAACAATTAGCTGTTGTGGCATTAGGTCTTCGTTCTGGGCATGTCAGTCTGGTTACCTCATGAACAAGATTCCGTCCCCTAATTGGGTTTTATGCGGGATCGTAGAGGACGTGTATCTTTGTTTGGTGGAATGTGTCCGGAACGAGGATAAAAGACAAATATTACTAGGATTATTTGATTTCCCAGCTTTCGATGTGGGTGGTGGGTGGTCTCCAGAGCGTATTGAGTGCTCCAGTGTCGGAGGCAGGCGGGATGTTGTTTGTTTATAGGTTAAGATGAGATTGTTATGGTGGTGGTGCAATATTAAGTTTAGGTTGCGATGGGACCGTCGTAATCACCTCATGCGACAAGGGTCCCTAAATAAAAAGAGAATAAAAGAAAAACAAAGATATGACCCTGAAATACGCATTCATCGTACCGACTCGCCGGATTGACTTAACCAGAACTCGGACCGGGTCGCGTCTCGTATCGGCTTGCGGCGGCCGCAGCCGACCTGAGTCGCACAACCCGAAAGGGGAGTGTCTCTCACACATTACCGCCATGAGCATCACGTCGTCATAGCTATGCTGTCGCGTTTCGTGCGGTTTGTGGGACAATACCAATTGCGTGTCTTTCTTTTTGTGGTTAGTGGTAGGCTACGTTAACAAATAAATGCTCTTCTTTCTTACTTTATTTATTTCTTTCTATCTTTTTTCCTGCCTAATAAGGGGGCATTCCGTATAAGCGTTTGTCCTTTTCTTATTATTTGATGTTTAAACAATCGCTTATAGATTTGCCCATCCGATCCACACTTCTTCGTCAATGCTGCATTACGTTGTGTAGGCGTCGGAATGTCTGACGCCGCGCCACGCCCCCGGCCGACGGCTATTACCGAGTGCTGACCGCACGAGCGATTGCGATATGTTAAATATAGTACTGGCAGCTATAGAACTGTGTACGTTTTAGTGAAAGGACCGGCGGGGAGGTACCTCCCGCTCACGTGATACAGGCCGTCGTAAAGTGATGGCTACGCTATCGCGTTTTGTGAATATCCGGTGACCCAGAGGCGAAATCAGGTGTAGGAAGGCAAGTGCATAAAGGTGCTTATGTTAATAGGCATCGGTAGTTACCAAATGGCTGCTCGTTTCGCCTCCTATGCTATTAAAAAAGTATAAGTGGCAGGCCTATTGCATCTGAATCGAGACGGCAAAACTAGGGAGGTACCTCTTGCTTACGTGACACCTATCGAATTAAGGCACGTACTTGCCGTTTATAAGTATCCGGTGGCTCGCTAAGATGAGGTGGAGGGCAACGCGGCTACGTAGCCGTGCTGATGTTAGTGGGCGTTGGCTCCGACAGCTCGTGTGTGCACTATGGTGTAAAAATAACCCACGACACAGATGGGCGTGGAGGAGACAACTGATTTAGTTGCAACAGGTGGCACGCGTCACGTGGTGTGACAGCTATACGCAGATGAGTTGACAATCTAGTAATAATTCCGTATCAGA
The DNA here is from genome assembly GCA_017140195.1 of Eumaeus atala. NCBI lineage: Eukaryota > Metazoa > Arthropoda > Insecta > Lepidoptera > Lycaenidae > Eumaeus > Eumaeus atala. The sequence continues at coordinate 10,436 of JAFELO010001044.1, read as the reverse complement.
AGGACTTGATTAAGGAGACTGGCATTAAATATTAGCATTAGAGACTTTCATTTAAATCGTATAAGAATCTTTTAGAAAACGTTTAATTAGCTTCCTGCCGTTTCACGAGCCGAACGGCAAGGGAAAGTACATCAGTATGCTGGTGTACTTCCCTACACAGAACTAGTGTTGTCCACCATGTAAGAGGTGTGTCATGCTGCATTGCTGGTGAATGGGGCCGGCATGACCGGGAAGGTACCTCTTGCTCACATGATACCGACGTAAAGTGACATCGGTGTCACGTTTCGAGCGGTTTGTGAGTAGCCGGTGGACCATTGGAGGGGACGAAGGAAAGTGTACAACGCCTCGGCAAAGCAATTATGCCCATACTGTAAAACAAAGTCCCCAAAACATGCATCTTTATGTGTGATCGATTTTCTCAAAACCTATTGTACAAAGTTTTTCATTATACACTACTCAAAACAAAATAAGAGCCACTAATTTATTTAAGTGCAATTTAGTAAACTGAAAGTAACTGATAAGTAGCATTATATTCATATTACGAAATCTTTGGTGTTTGATCTCTTTTATGACTTTTTAATTTTAAGTGTTCGTGTTCCTAATTTGAAAGTACTGGCCATCATTTTAAGAAAAAAATAATTGGATGTTATTCTTATGTTTTTCTTTGATTGTCTTCTTAACTTGTTTTGTAATCAAAATTTTAGGAAAAAAGTATTACTTTTTCAATTTTAATTGATTCATTGATCATCTCGCGTTAATCAAGCCACCAGCACGAAGGCACATTTACAATTACAGCAACCAAAGCCATAACTATGATACAAGAAGGACGTTCTCAGCGTTACGTGGGTTTTCAGTTGGGTTTTTCTCGAAGAGCTGTCCAAAATGAATGGAATCGCTTCCAAGACACAGGCAGTGGTTCCAGGAGACCTGGTTCAGGTAGAGTTCGCATAACAACGACTCATGAGGATCGGTACATCCAACTAAGTGGTCGTCATGATCGTACAGTAACGGCCCGTAAGTTACAACACCACGTACGGCTCACAACGGGTACCCGTGTCAGTGACCAAACTATACGTAATCGATTGCACGAAGACCAGCAAACGTCAAGTCGACGAGTTGTTCGAATTCCTCTGAGCAGGGTTCAACGTGCAAACCGATTAAGATTCTCCCGTCAGTATTTGAACTGGGGGATTAATCAGTGGGGCGAGGCGCTTCTTACAGACGAGTGCAAAGTAAAGTTTCTTAATGATGATCCGCGTGGTGGGATTAGTTTACGCGGTAAAACCGAGCTCACGATTTTAAATTCGGGTACCGTAACTGCAGAAGTTACATCGAGGACGTTATCAGGCTTCAAGTGATCCCATTTGCACAGCGAGTGGGGCCCGGATTCATCCTGATGCAAGATAATGCCCGTGCACGGGCATTATCTTGCATCACACACACAGCTCGATCAACCTAAACTGTTCTAGAAGGGTCTCATATTGAGGTATTACCATGGCCAGCTAACAGTCCGGATTTAAATTCGATCGAGCAATTGTGGGACCAATTAAAATGAAGAGTTAGAGAGAATGAACAAGAGGTCTACAACCAACAGCAGCTGATTGACGCTTTAAAAGATGCTTGGGAGGAGGTTCCAGATGAAAATGTGAGGAATTTAATCCAGAGTGCCTGTCACTGAGTGAGTGAGAGAGTTGTAATGCCTACGGGGGCTTCTGGAGTGTATTGCTAAGAGAGGAGGACATACTAGTTATTAAAAAGAAGAAACAAAGGTGACAAAGAACAGTAGTTTGTCTTTTTCCGGTGATTTCTTTTGTTCATGTTTTTCATTCTAAATGGCCAATTTTATTATGAACATAAAAAAACAATCCATGATCATTATTTTAAACAATTGTTAGCATATATTATAATCAATAACATTATTTGGTAGTTACATAAGTTGAACAAGTTAATGTACATTACTACATGTACATTATTACAATACTATTTTCATGATACATCAAAAAATCTTAGTGGCCCTTATTTTGTTTTGAGTAGTATATATAATTTATTCGATGAAACCGGAGCATATCGCCAGTAGTATGTAAATTATTTACTTGTTAACGCTAACCAAGGCATGGTCCAATTTACAATATTCTTTTAGTGTTACACAGCCCACTTACCGCTGAAGGCTGTATAACGCCCCGCCACCACAAAAACGATCAGCGTACGCACGTTATGCGCGCAAAACCGCGAGGCCTTATATACCTAGGCAGGCCACAAGTTCTGTCACATCATAATCAAAACTATTCAATTAAGAATGCTGGCCGCAAAAATGTTTAAATTTAGAATCTTTTATGAAAATAAGAATGTATATTTTGCACCGACCCGACTGGTATATATAGAGCACCGTATATGCTACTGTATAACACTCGTACACAATTTCAGTGATAACGGATGCGGTGTGCACAGAAACCCCCAGTCGTGTAGTCATTGCTCGTGATATTGAAGCTATAAATACCGTTTTCTATCTCATTAAACTATAATCGCCGTCGGCAAATCAGCGCGCGGGGGGCGATACTGGATTCTGAGTGTTTTCTATTTACTGCCGGACTTGTTTCGCTCTGACATATATTTAAAAGTACCTACCCGCGTAACTCCAGCCATTTTGGTCGTAGCGTCGTGGTGTATAGCCTGTACCCGTCCTAATGAATACAGCTATCATACATCAAGAAACTTAGTAAATCCGTGCCCAGCTCCTAATTGACGGGTACCCGGGACTTCTCTTCCCATTTCCGGGAAAGGAGGGGGGTCTGTCCCCCTATTGTCTCCCTAAACCTGCAGACACAAAAATCTTCGTTAGTCAGTGGAACTGTTGAGGCTGGACAACAAGCGCCCCCAACCCTCCTAAAAAAAAATTGACGGGCATTTTTTAACGCCCACGAAAATTTGGTAAATTTCATGAAGAATGTTATTGCACTCGGCCCCTATTATATAAAATGCATTCATAAGCTGACGACTACATTTCAAGGTATGAAAAATAGATAGTAGCTAATTCTCACACCTACTAAATATACATATAACATTTGGTAAAATTAACTTCTACGTTATTTAAATAATTATTTTGCAAAACTAATCCGATCTTGTGCCACAAAAACATTAATGTCTTTCAACAAGTTCTATTTTTTGCTAAGCTCACACAATAGATTATAGATTCGATCAAAAACCTAATACGTATTGAAAACAAATCACAAAAAGTATCTACAGACTGAGCGGTTAGCTAAATATATAACAAAGCGTTCAGGTTCTTACAAACGAGTGTATAAAAAATATACATACAAATACTTTTATTGTAATAATCGTTTTGTGAGTAACACTTAGTGAAACCTCTTTTGCCAAATATCCATTCGAATTTCGTCTAGAGTCGATCATTTCGCTACCAGTTCAAATGCATACGTTGTATTGTTGTGTTCTCCGATATAAACATACATTTTTATTAGAATACGAAACATTTTTTAATATGATAATAATGTTGGGAGGTTCCTTATGTTATTCACAAGGATACATTAAGAGGTAGTGTCGTGCTGCATAGGAGGAGGTAGTGCCATGCATAGTGCTTGGCACTACCTCCTCCTATGCAACGGAATTGGGCCGGCACGACCGGGGAGGTACCTCTCGCTCACACAATACCGCCTTAAAGTGACATCTTCAGTGTCGTGTTTCGTGCGGTTCGTGAGTAACCGGTGGCCCATTGATGGGGGGGGGGGGAAGGAGTGTGTTGTTGTTACTGATGTTGTTGTTAATGGACGTCGGTAGTCGTAAGAAGGCTCTGATTGTTCGTTTGCCCCTATTCTATTTAAAAACATGATTCACTCACATACTATAATCATCACAAACATTTGTACACAATCACAAATAAATTCCTAAAAAAAAAAAGAAAAAAAGTGCCTTCTCGCCTGTTATCCCCGAAGAGGTAGGCAGAGGTGTGCTAGTACATCCACAACTCGTAAGTCCAGATATACTAGCACACCCACGATTAGCCAAGGTACATGATGTCATAGGTGGCAAGCCTATGGCCACTTCGGGCACATTTTAATCCCGGACAATGTAATGCATGCTCAGAATAATCTGAAAAACATTTAATGATAGTTGGCCGACCTGGGGATCGAACCCAGGACCCCACGCGGTTAACGGTCTTACCCGCAGCGGTACGCCACAGAGGCGATATATTTCCACGTTTCATTAATTAGTTCTATTTAGGGTTACGTACGCAGAGCGTAACGAAGTAACCGAGTTACGACTGTGCTGCTAAGCTCTGTGCACTACTAAAAACAGAAGAAGATAATTTCATTATTTAAATTAGCTCTCATACAAGAAACATGATTTATTTTCTCGATAATTATAACAGTCACGTCTTTTTGTTAATGGAACCTCCAAAAAAAGAACTCTTCATGCGCGAGTCAAACTCGAACTTGGCCAGTTTTTTATAAAACACAATTATTCAGTCGTTTGTATAATGTCTAATGTGCCACTTTCGCAATAGAATTTGCACTGTGACATAAATCAAATCAACTCTCTAGTGAGGTAACCTTGCATAATTAACATTTGTGATTCGGTAGGCGAGTGAAACTGCGGTTAACCTTTAATCGATTTGAAAAATCTGTTAACTGCTTATTAAAAGTTTTAATTTTCGCTAAGGCGAATAAATAATATTTGAAGGTTGTACAAATGAAACACGACATTAACTTATTCACGTGCGCTATCCGTCTCGATCGAAGAACAGGAATCTCGGAACATGTTGGTCCGATATCCCATTCCGATCCTACACACAAAGTAAAACTTTGTACCATTATTGTGCAGACTCAGTCGTGGCATATGCCACTCTTTACTTTTTCTATGACATTACCCCAGTTTTCAGCCGTAACGTTTGCACAAGTTGGACTAATGACAGCATCTTGTTAGCGGTATACGGTATCTAGTAACCATGAGGACCACGTTGTTGAGCCATCTCGTCCAGTTCGTACTCTTGTGAAGCTGTGCCAGTTGGACCAGCTTCGCCTTCAACATTGTCATGTCAATATTATTTCTTTTTAAGCCAGTCTATATGCTGCACTTTGTTGTGACTCGACGTAGGCGCTTTATGAACCGAATGGCATGGGGTTTTATCCATAACAATAGTACTTGGTTCCTTAAAATTGTTTCTCATATTAACGTCCGTCACTCTTTCCCATCAGTATGAGTATCGTTCAACCACGCCTCGTCAAGGTATACTACATTGTTCCATTCCTTAATATTTTTCGCCTTTTTATAAAAATGTCATCCGTGCAATGGCGGTGTACGTCGTCACCATCTGTCTGTTTCCGTTCCGTTTGTTAATTTTTTTTATAACGACATCCGATTCTATTTAAATGTTGCCATAACGATGTCGCGCTTCCACTAAACATTTCGGCATCTTTCAGTGACTTCCGACGGTTTTAAAACGGTGGATAACTCATTGTTCGGGAATAATCATGTATACTCGTATGATATCTTATGCCATCGGAGTCAAAGCTATCAACGCCAACGATCGAACATCCTTTGCCTTTTTATTTGAGTAGTCGATAACTTGTTAACATCTACATTAGTATCAGCATACTTTTCCTTGGCAAGTGTCGATACCGTATTGAGCCCAACGTCAAGCGACTGTGCAACTCGATCCACTGTGTTGTTGATACATAACAATGGACCGCCGTGATCTCTCCCGTACGAAATATTCACGTAAGCGTAATAACCAGCTCCTCCATATATAAACAGAACTCACAAACACAAAATTGAATAACAAACAAAAATAATAGCAAAACTTAACAATAATAAAACAGCAACAAAGACAAATATGAAGGGGCAGGAGCACCTTTATCATTATCCATATCGTAAAATATAATGCGGGTAGGTAGGTGTGGACGAATAAATCACAAATATAATGCGGGTAGGTAGGTGTGGACGAATAAATCACAAATATAATGCGGGTAGGTAGGTGTGGACGAATAAATCACAAATCCTTGTATTAATCACAGATATTTAATCCGCGTCATTATCACAAAACCAACTTAATAAGAATGCGAAATCTTATAATAACTTTGATTCAAGCTACCACCGGCAATTACAGTCCGCTAGGTTGACTTTGACAGCTAAAAGTCAAACTCACGTTTTACGTTAACTGATGCGCCGTCAAATATAACAATTAGCAAAACAAACACAAAAGGGGGAATGACAAAAAAAATTACAAAATTTAACGACAATATAACAGCAATAAAGATAAAAAGTATAATTAGTAAAACAACAATGCGAGAAGCATACAAGGCAGGCGCACTTGTAATGATTGACAAGCATATGATCGCAAGTCAGGGACTTGACGCGATTGAAAATATGACCGTTGCGATTAATTGTTTTTGCCGATTTCCACGTGGATACGTGATCCCTATGATTAAACACTCTCCTTTCATGCATCTAGTTTTAAGTTATTATTATTCTGTGCTTTTTTTTAATTTGTTAAAAAGGCAACAACGCATGTTGAAATGCAAATTTAATTCAATCCAGCATTACTGTTTGTTTTCTAAAGTATTTGGTGATTTTTCAATTTTGTTTGTTTATGATTTGTAGAAATTATGTAAAAATAGTGTGAGTGTATGGGAACGTATCAAATGTCACGGTATCCGTGATATGCGATTATAACATTTATTAATAACCCATCGCATCGAAGACGTCGAGTCGTCATCTTCGCAGCGATGAGGACATCACGAGTCGTGCCACATTCGCAAGTGCTTGATATAATTTGCTACATGTGGAACACAATTCGTTTTAATTGTTCCCCACTCCACCGGGTAAGGCAAAAAGATCGTCCCTCAGTTACATGTATGGAGGACTACCCCTAATAATTTTGTTTTCCATAATTACAAGCCATTTATTTCCAGCGGTTCACGAAGTATTCCTGCCGTCCTAATTTCAAACGTACAAAACCCATAACATACGAGTAAAACGTCCGTCACATACGGACAGACTGACATGACGAATCTAGAATGCTTCCGTTTTTTGTCATATCACATGAAATTGAAATGCACTATTATTGCACTGGTCAGGCTTCTTAAACGCAACTGTGCATATCCCTCTTACAATATATGTAGACCTGACGTCGATGACGTAAAGCCGGCGTTCTCGTACAGTGCGCGGACGTACTGATGAAGTGGGTAAAGCGCGAGGAGGTGAATGTCTGAACATGTTCATATTATACAGTCTCAATGCAGGTGCGATAAATTACTTAACGGATAGATGTTACCTTATATTCGGATATCGAAAACAATCTATTATTATTATAAACTGTAGGTTTATAAAGTCACAAAACTTTTGCGGATTGTTGAACATAGGAATACAAACGAGCAGTTTGAGCTATTTGATGAGTGCCGACCTCCATGACCCCATACAGCCCCTTGGGGCACGGGCTACTCATAAACCGTACGAAACGTGACTGCGTAGCTGTCAATTTATGGCAGTATCATGCCAGCGAAAGGCACCACCCGATGATACCGGCCCAATTCGGCAATTCAGCACTGATCTTATTACGTACAAATTTCTACTAGATTTAGATATGGTCGAACGTTGGATCTTTTTGTTTTATATTTTAAGGGGGGGGGGGACTAGAAGACGGAACATTTTGATTATTATCCATACTTATGCAGATCCGCGTACTTTTGACTACTATTTAAATTATTATTAGATATAATACGAATTGTTCATGCAGACGCGTTGGCCACATTTCCTCCTCCTCCTCCTCCAAGGGCCACCGGCTACTGACAAACCGGACGAAAACGTATCATAGCTGTTACTTTAAGATGTATCATGTACGCAAGAGCTCCCCCGGACATACTGGGCCAATTCGAATGCATATGCAGCATGGCATTAATGAGAGTCAGTAGTCACCAATTGGCTCCGAGCGCTCGTTTTCCCCTCTAATGTTTATAAAAATAAAATACGTATGAAGTAGATGGCTTTGAAATCCAGTACCACGCAGTTCGCGTTAAAGAAACACACAAAGGCTTTCTGTGACAGTCCTATGTGTGGCGGAACTTTCGCTGCTGTTTCGAATTATGTGCCGTGAAGTGGGCGAGGAGTCCGTCTACTATACGTAGCGTTTCTATTACCATCAAAGAATACCTTTGTCTGTGTCCTTGATGGAAACCAGTTATTTATAAATTAACAGTAAATGTCGGAAAGGTTGGACGGTGAAGGTCGGTCACGATCTATGATTACATTATTTTTACTTCATCGTAGTTGGTTCGTTCATACGTGACTAAACGCCCACAGACTTCCGCAGCACCAGAGGTTATGCATAAGCAGCCGTCCGTCCGTGGGTCATCTTCACGGGCCTGGGGAGGCCTGCGAGGAATGCGGGTATCGAGGCGAACCTAATGACCCGGGTCTGTTCGCGAAGGCAACTGTCCCCTCGGTGATGAGGGCAACCCACTGGTGTTAGTGGGTTGTTGCGCACCGAGGTGCGGAGGCCGTACGGCCTGAATTGGGATGCGACCGCGGCCTACTGGCCTGCCTATGTGAACAACTGGCAAAAAGACAAAGATTTTTCTGAGTTGTGAGAATGGTCATTCATATTATGTAAAAAAGCCTATGAAATTTTTGTTGTCTTTCTTTATATAACCATAACTGATACTCTACGGTGGTATCTTGTGAGCGAGAGGTACCTCCCCGGTCGTGCCATTTCAGTTCGTCTCATAGCAAACTTACTTAGACTTAACTATATTGTTATAACTCACCCTGTCGACTATGTAACACATCCAGCACATATTGAAACAACCCCGCTTGTCGACAGGTGGTGGCTCGACGGTCGGACCTCAAGCTGATCGTGACGTCAGCGACCATGGACTCGAGCAAGTTCTCCACGTTTTTCGGCAATGTGCCCACCTTCACCATCCCCGGGCGGACGTTTCCCGTGGAGACCTTCTTCTCGAAGAACGTCTGCGAGGATTATGTAGACGGTGCTGTAAAACAGGTCAGTAATGAGGGCTATCGATATTTTTATTATAGAAAGGGGCATACGGCGAATTTACCAGAGTGTGACGTCATACGTACATGACGCGTGTTTCAGGAAACATGGCCGATGACAGTACGTTACACTTTTATTTTACTATATATATATAGTAACATACTGATAATCTCAATGCTTTTGTTTCATCCAGTTTTAGAGTTGAAAAAAAGAGATAAAAAAAAATCAAATTTTAAGTAACATATTTTTTTACACTATCATCATGGCAGATGTGAACGGTCCTTAAATCCTCTTCACCCTTTATGAGCCACGGGAAACTCACAAATCGCATGCGACAGCTATCATTACCTCTACCAAAATATGTTCAGCGTTGGAATGACAAAACAAGATGTGACGTGACCATACATGTTACTGTAGAATGTGTGTGAGGACATAACGTGTTGTTAGACAGTTTACCGTGGACTTCAGCACAACACGTTCATACGTGTTATTAGAGCTCCACTCCGACTGTACTGGCAGATTTATCACAATGCGCCGTTGACACATCGGCAGTGCCCCCCCCCCC
>JAFELO010001043.1:945293-956834 GCA_017140195.1 Eumaeus atala | reverse complement strand
AAGCTGGCTTTAAGACTTCATATTCCGTAATGGAAAAACTCATGTAGAATTTAGTCATCAATTTTAAGTCGCTTTTCATTCATGAATGGGTAGATTTATCTCATTAAAATGTTGGCCGTCTAAAAGGATTTGAATAGTCAGGTATAAAGGTACGTGAACACCATCGCCAAGCTATTCCATTCAAGATCTCTAATGCTCTCCAAATATGAAGTCCGCCATGAATTAATGTTATATGTAACAAGATGAATTAATTGTTTCATTACACAATTTAATTAATAATTTTAGTATGTATATTATTACGCATTATCGCGTTTTATTTAATTATTTAACAAGTAAGTACTTTTATTGTAATGAGTAACATTCGCGTAGACTTAAGTCATAAATATGCTATCACTAATATAAGTAGTACGAATGAAGAGAGTTATGAATGTGGCAGGCAAGCCTGGCACATAAGGATTGTGATTTCCGTCCCCTCTGTCTATCCTATTAAAGAACTGGCATGAAGAGGTTTTCCATACTATAATACGATTTATTTAAAGTTTTACAATATCAAGGTTAACAACATTACGTTCAATTTACATCAGCCATTGTTATATAAGTGGTGAGAAGGGACTTAAGATATTATTTGATGACTGTGGCAGGATAATTCGTTAATTAAAAATTAAAACATTAATTAAGTGGAATGTTTATAATACAGTATCAATTAATAAATAGATAAACAATTTCTTCAAGTATGTAAATATTAATCAAATAGTAATTAGAACGAGATGTTATTACACTCTTTAGTGTATAGCATCTCGTTCTAATTACTATTTTACTTTTATTATACTTCTACTAAAATACTTTTATTTTCTGAAATGACTTCTGAATATAAAATACTAGTAGTTACTCGCGAATTCATTCACGTGGACTACAAGAAGAAACCACGTGAAAGGTCGTAATTTCTATAACCTATTGGTTATTCTGGCGTAAAAGCTATATTATTGTAGTCTAATTAAAATCTATTCAGAGGTTCTTACGTGAAAGGTTAACAAACATCCATCCATACATGAAAACTTTTTTATAACATTAGTAGAGTTAAGGACTTTTTAAACTTGCCCTTCTAAGAAGATAAGGCGGTTAAATAAAACAAAGAAACGTTTTGCTGTAATATTTAGTTGAAATTTTAATTGACAAAGGTTTCTTTAGAGAGATATATAGATTATAGAAATATGGCATTGATTTAAAAAGCCTTCCTAAAGACTTATATATAAGATATACTCGTATTTATTTAATTAATTGTCATGCCAACTTACGAATTGTTATGGTAAAAGTAGCTACGATACTATTTACTGTATGTTTGAAACTAATAGAATAGTTCATTTTTAGTGTATTACGCAACTTTGTTTTTATTTATTTAATAATATTTTTTCCTGTACCTGAATATGTATTTAAAATCGTTGCCACATAATCACGTCTACGCCGAACTAAACTGTATCCTCAATTTAGTTGCTTCTAAGGAGAATATATTATAAAGTGTTGTATTACTTATTATTTAGATGGATGATAAAATAAATATGAGAATTTGGTTGGATATACACCGAAAACGGGTGAATTTGTGAATGTTTCGCTGGCAACACTGACGCCGTAGCAACAGATATCTGTTGCGTTCTAGGTAAGCCGGTATTGCATCGCATGTATTTCGACCCTCCGCTAATTTATTATAAAGGTACAAACATATCTTATTAGCGTGTAAGTAGGCAGACGGGGGATTACTTTAATGAAATGTTGAACAAAATTACGTGCCGTTTACTACGAGAATTTGTGAATTATTATTTGGCCAACTTTATCGCTGCACAAGTTTTTACTACTTTGCGTTTTATCACAGAAAAGTCATCTCGGCTGATGAATAATAATAGGGATAGGAAGTACAAAGAAGACTCATTAATTAACTTTATATTTTTTAATGAAGGGCAAACATTCAATCGGAGCCTTGAGTTGACTGCCCAAACCATAGACACTTTGGCTATGCAGCCATATTGCTCTCCTTCCCGCCGCCACACAAAGAGCCACAGAAACTGTGCAAAAAATTGTAACACCGTAGCCAGCGAATCTTTAGCGGCAACATGTGACCGAGGTCTCCTCAGTTGTGCCGGCCTATGTATGTAAATAAATAAAACGTGATCAGGCATTCGCCTGTGATGCCATATTTTGTTCATTGAGAGGAAAGGGCAACGTTAGGTTTGAAAATTCCAGACCAGCACACGGACTTCCTCGACTCTCAAATCACAAATAAATATGTGATTGTCATTTAAAAATATAGCATACTGTAATGTGCGTGCGTTTCAGTCTTCTTCTCATTAATGTAGCAACGTTTTTATATCAGATGACGTCAGGGAGTGACTGCCATCTGTCCTCTGTAACTTAGAAGGGAAACCAGCTAAAATCCTAGGTTAGGTCGAATTGGAACGAACGAATCCGGCTTTCCTTACGTTGTTTTCTTTCACCGTTAGAATACTCCGAAAATGTGCTCGAGTTAGAGAATCTCATTTTTGGGGGTTATTTTTTATACAATAGGGGGGCAAACGAGCAATCGGAGACCTTTTACGACTACCACCGCCCGTGAACATTCACATAATTACTAGGCGGACGCGTTACTCGCCGCCTCCCCCAATGCGCTACCGGCTACTCACAAAAAATATATAAAAGTATAAAAAAATGTTTCCGTTTTTTGACTCCTGGTACACAAATCATTACGGTACAACTTTCCGTCCAAAGCTTATGCATGTCCAGGCTAATGCGGTGCCATAATTTCACTCATTCTTTATGTTTATTCTTATCTATATATTAATACGTGAACCAAACATTTTGGACTCCCTTTTTACGTTAATATTGCGCATTTGACACACTTATTTTTTATAATATGCATTCGATTCTATTATTTTAATTAAACAAAACGTTACCCAAACTACGATTTCTTTTACCGGGCTTGGCCCGCCACTCTTTCCCACCGCTGCAACGCCTGTATCGCCAGGATCGACAGCGGCGACGACATGATATGATCGCAGGGAGCCCGAGGGAATGGCTAAAACTGCCTTGGAACCCACAACGAATTTAATCGGGAGACAGTACAAGATTGCAATGGCTTGTACAAGCCAACAAAAGAAAGGGCAGCAAGGCGATACCCAACTGCTATGCACGGTGGCGATAATAAGTCCTAGTACAAAGTATATACGATATGCGCACGATGTTAAAACGTCTGTAATACACAATTTGTGACACTGTTATAAATATTATGACGCAAGAAATTTCGTTTGATTTTATACCTGTAAAAAGGTTTTACTGTCAAGCTGCATACGAATTCGGAATATAATGTTTCATAATTGTGATCTATCTCTGAGCGATCACTAGTTATAATGTAATACACTAAACTCAACCAAATCATTGAGAATAGATAATGTTACAAGATACATTTAAACATATAGATTTTTATTGCTTTATGGATTTTGTGTAAAAAAAAATTGAGTAGCTAAATCGCTGTCAACATGTCAAATCACGCATTAAATATTTTGGATAAATAATAATGATTGTTAACATCAAAATTTGATCCCTGCTCAATTACTGTAATTTAGTATAAAGGTAATTATTGTATTATGTTTATAATTAGTTCAATCAGTTTACTGTGCTCCATATACTTGCGAAATGTATTAATTAGATGTCTGCCATAGTGAGTGATTCCTGATAATAAATAAATTAAAAATACGGCTTTTGCCGATTTGTAGTGCAAATCGACCCCCTCCGTCAGAGGGTGGGCGAGGAGGCCGGCTTCCTCAGATAAGCCTATATATATACTAAACGAGCTCAATTATCCCTATCCACGACACCGCAACTTAAACGGCATCGTGCGCGCGCCGCCCCAATAGAGTGGAGAGGGGGACCGCTTCCCCCTTTTCGGTCCCAAAAATAATCACTATAGGGTACGCTCACAATCAACCCGGTTTATCTCTTCCCATCTGCGGGAAAAGAGGGGGGTCTGTCCCCCTATCGTCTACCTATAACCAGAAGACAAAAAGTCTTCGTAGTCAGTCGAACTGTAGAGGCTGGACTAGCGACGCCAATCAGTATTAGGTCTCTCCGAAGAAAAAAGTGAGTGATTCATTCCTCTTACAGACTTCAATGTGATAAGTTGCCTTGCAAGAAATACAAGTGTTTTCATTTTTTTTATAGAGTAGGGGGCCAAACGAGAAATCGGAGCCTTATTACTACCGACGCCCATGAACATCCACATAATTACTAGGCCGATGCGTTGGCCTCCTACATCCCCTCCCCAATGGGCCACAGGCTACTCAGACATCAAACGGAACGCGACACTGAAGATGTCACTTTACGGCGGTATTATATGAACCAGAGGTACCTCTCCGGTCGTGCCGGCCTAATTCATTTCCATAATTTACCAACTCGGTACTAAATATAAGAATTAATTATCGATAACAATACAGCACTTTTGTTAATGAATGAATAAAACGCAGGCGAAGGCACCTGTTGCCTCAACACCGGCTAAATATTGCGGCACATGAGCATATAACATTTACGAGCGTGCTCATAAAGTTCGCGACGCGTCTGACGCCATCATATTTAGAGCACGACCGATATGACGGCCCAAATGGGATTTTTATTGCTGTAAGTCACTATCATTGGGCGATACGATTAACTTGTGTCACTTTAAAGTCAGATATTTGACAATAAAACACAAGATTTTAATTGTTTTTTCTCACAGCATAAGGGGACAAGCCTGTAATAAGAGGTAGGGTCATTCTACAAAGGGGAATGAACTCTTTCTCACATTGTACCGTTTTAAAGTGACATAAATGCTGGTGAGCTTTGTACGGCTTATAAGTAGCCTTTGGCCCATTGGAGGGGAGGAGGAAAGGAGGGCAACACATCTGACTGACGGATGTATGCGGATGTATATGAGTGTGTGTAATCGTCAAAAGGCTTTCTCGTTAGTGGCTGCAATTTCTCGTTAGCTCACTATAATCTATAGAAGTCGCACTTGTGTGTGCAGTGCTGGCACAACTGGACTGCAATGCGGCATGTACAACTCTGATGTCATGCCGCATTGTAGCTGAATAGGGCCGACACGACCAGTATCACCTTTGTGTGATTTTCCGGTCGCCCATTAGTAGAAGGATGGCAACAACATTATGTGCATATTTATGGACGTCAGTATTCTTCAAAAGGCTCGGACTGCTCATTCGTCCCCTTATATTATAAAAAAGTGTGTGGGTGTACTTATGTACACCTAATAGTTATACATCTTAGGCGTGACAAGAGAAAAACTAAAATGTTGAATATACTCGTAGCTAACTTCAGAGTGTCGGTTCTTCATGACGGATTGCGCGCATCGTAAAAATTTACACACTCACAATGACCCTTTAAATTTTAGCTATGATATCGCGTTTCATGTGTTGGGTGAGTTTCTGGTGGGCTATTGGAGGGAAGGAGGAAGAGAGGTAACGCTACTCTACTATGCAACTTAATAGACTAAGTCCCTATATAATTGTTATATCCCTTAATAGAAAAGGGGACAAAGAACGGGGGAAGCGCTATTGCGCGCGGATCGAGGCCGAGGAATTCTGTACCCAGCCGTATATTTATTCTATTGAAAAATTCATGGTAGAAAGTTTTATAATTAAAAGAAATATATCATGAGAAACTTTCTGAAATATATCTAAATGACGGCTGGAAACTTGATAATTTTATAAAGTTAATCAGAATAAATTGACGGAAATGAAAATATTACGAGACTTTTTAGATATAGATAGATTTTTCCTTAATTTTATCATATAATATTATTATATCATTATATCATAAGTAAAATTTTCATTTAGTAAATTCTTAAAATCATGATTCTCATTTTTTTTCATCTCGGCAGTAAAATAGCATAACACTAACTACGCCACGCGGTTCTTCTGCATAATTTTATATTGGGTAGTAATACGAAGGGTTCAAACAATATTTCGCCTTCTTAACCCGATATTTCTACACAACTGTTGTAATTAAAAACTTAAAATCTGTGGATGTGGCTGATTTTGACTATAAACAACGTAACACCAGATTTTTTATATATTAATGCCCGAGGTCCGCGGTTTAACCCGAGTAAAATAAGCAAGGGAACCATTAGTTTTGATTTATTATAATAATAACCCATGGACTTATCACGTTGGAGTTTGGCCTAGCCTTGTGCTAAGACTTGTGCTACAGGAACTAGACAACGGCATTATACTTTTTTATTCTACGACGTTTGATGGACACGATCCCCAGCATTGGGAACCGAAGCAAAGAAAGAGAGAGAGAGAGAGAGAGAGAGTTATACACATTTATAATTTTTATTAAAGAAATGTCTCAACACGTAGAAATCTTGTCCCGTACGGGATTCGAACTCACGACCGCAAGTGAAACGTCCGCGCTGTACCGGCCTACGATACCACTGAGCCACTCGGTCGACGGTAAGTCTACGATTTTATTCGAAACCTGTGCCAGATTTCAAACAAACGCAACGATATCTATTGAGATGTCGTGTGAAAAAATATAAATAATTGATCAATCTCTAATGTTCTTATTTACAATAATCGTACAATTTTTTTTAGTAAGAAGTAGTGTCATGTTGTTGACAGCTAAGCTGTCGCGTCTCGTGCGGCTTGTATGTAGTCGATAGCACATCAAAGGAGAGAAGGGAGAAAGGCAACGAATCTACATGACAATAATAATCTGGATGTCTATAGGCATCGGTGGTACTTTACTTTACTATTACTCATTTGCCCCCATACTATATAAAAAGGTATTTCCTTGCATTTTATCTACATATTTTTTTTATTTATTATCCACTCTTTAATGGACAATTTATTAAATTATCCCGGCTAAAAGACTTTATCTCTAAATCACCACATGAATCCGTACGAATGTAAGTACGTATAGCTGAACTTAAAGAGTACTCGGCTGATCGGCGCTACTCAATCTGGCGCCAACAGACTTTAGTCTGTGTAGAGCAACCACACTCGCCGATGAGACCATCAATATATCCTCATTATTATAAATATAAATTATTAATAATTATTTTATTAAATAGATGTGTTGAAAGTTTTGTTTTATGTTTAGCGAGGTGGCATAACTCCACGTTAGCGAATTTTCCACACTCCCACCAGCGGCCTTCGTAGCAGAACGGATTCTGGGATATAGCATTCAGATGTCATCTTCTTTACGGTGCCTTAGTGGAACTGTCATTTTTGAGCATTAATCAGATCACGCTCGAGTGCCAGAGGTCCGTAAAATCCGTCGAAAGTATAGGCCCTTTGTGTAATATCCAGCTATCCGCCCCGGTTTCGCTCGTGAATAATACGGACTGGACTAATAACTAAACAAATTGTACACGAAGACCTTCTTCGGCTATCTACCGCTCTATCCATTGATGGGAACAGGATGAAAACCCTATCAGTACATTTAGAAAAAATCGATGACATACACGACAAAGTCCCCATAAACTGTCAATCTGCAGCTTTTGGAATTTTTGTTCTATAATATCCTGTCCACCCCGGCTTCGTCCCTGAATACACTCGTACACCAAGGAACCACTACGACATCGAGGAAGGTCCTTGAGAATCGCTCTATATGTGGGTGTAAACCGCGTGAAATATGTTTTGAGAAAATCGATCACATACATACATACATCTATTGGGAATTGATTTATATAGAAGTAGAAGATAGATACAAAATAACATGGACAAAGAGTGTAGGTACTCTTTCACTCCTAGACAAATCTCCTCTCCTCTCTTTGGCAGGAGCGAGAATAAACTCAAGGATCATGACACGTATACCTCTCTCGCTCGCCGTTGGGTTTTATCAACTCTATAACTCCAATTTATATGTTTACCTCGCTGTTTATATTCTTCATTTATTTAGGCAATGTTCGTTGAGTCAATACAACAACTCGTGTTTGCGAAATGCCAACAAATTAATGCAATTGCGTTACATATCTCCGGATTAATTTATTAGTTTTTGAACAAACAGGTGCCGCGCTGTTGTTGCACAAATGTTTTACATTAGCGTGTATTACATACATGTTACCTTTTATTTATGTAATTGATTTAAATTACGGCTTTTTTGGCTCGGTATCTCCTATATACAAGAAGCAAGGAGACATTTTTAGCACGGAACAAGAGGCGAGAATTGGAATCTTTCGCCAGTGCCCAGGACTTTCAATTGGTGGGGTAGTCTGTAGCTCGAGAGAATCTCGCAGTGAAGGTGGGGTCGGTGTCTTGGGGGACTGAACAGCCGTCGAGGTGTCCTGATGATTAACACTACCGGGCGCCTCAATAAAGGTGGCATGAATGACACTCGCGGTAGTTTTAATGGGTATTCGGCACCACACTTTGATGTGGTATAGATCGTAAGTTTATCGCATCACAAAAGACATTTGCAATGATTAAAATTTTAACGAAAGGAATTTTGTTGTAACATGTTGTTAGCAGACAGCTGATACTTTTCAGCATTCATTAAAAGAGTTTTTTGCCAGGCCAGGGAAAGAACTTTTACAGGTGATGATAGTAAAATATTTTAAACACTGAGTGTAAACTTATGAGGGCTCGCGTCCATTAATATGGAAAGATCTCTAAAAGCAAGTCCAAGTCTTTGTTAGGTACCTAATATCTGAGTATTACATGCTTCTTTTTAGGATGAGCCATGCTATGCGGCCTATGGTCCGTCACGCGGAGATACGAGTACCTGTCGCGCCCGTGGTATCGCCGCAAAGTGACATCCAAAAAATATATGTACAAATGAGCACATTAATAGGGATGATAAAACGTGTATTCTGACAAAGAACACACAGACGCGGTATTATTCGCAGATTTTGGTTGTACAATGGTACAGCGGTGACTAATCTGATTAAAAACCTAACAGTATGTCCATCATGTTTGACAGTCCAGGATATAAATTTAGAGGGAGACAGCACTCTTAGAATATATTTCTTTTATAATGGGCACGAGGAATTAGTGCATGCGCAGATGCGTTATCCACCTACACCTTAACGGGTAAATTTTTCATATTGTACATACACAGAACGTCTGTCTCTAAGCATGATGTAGTTTATTTTTTTTTCTAATTTTTACTGTATATATTATAGGGGTAATCGAACATCCGGACCTTTTTTATGACTTATGTCGCCCATATACAAGCGCATAGTTGTTATACCGCTTTACTAAGATATCATGTGAGTGATTTGCCCGGTCGTGCCGGTCCAATTCTGCTGTAATACAACATGACACTACCTCTTCCACAAATGTAAATTCCTTTATCTGTCTATATTCCTATTATTAATGACAAATGCCAAGACTAATAATGTTAGTCCATGGCATCACTCTTTAGCCGATTTTCGTTTTTTGATTATAAAAATGTAACTGCCTACCAGATTATTTAATTAACTAATCATAAAATATATAATTTAATTTAAACCAATTAACTGGTTGTAAACCAAACAATTAATTGCAATGTTTTGTTTTTTCTTGTTACTTTGTCATAGCATTCGTTTAAGTTGATATTTTCGCTCTCTCTGTTCTCTTAACATAGGGGGCAAAAGAGCTGTCGGATACTTTTGACGTCTACCGACGCCCATGGACATCAGCATTATTTTTGTTGTGTCGATTGCACATTGCCCTCCTTTCCTCCGTACCTCTGATGGGTCACCAAACCATTGATCCAAGACAGCTCTATCATCAAGGTTATAAAAATAATATAAGTCTTAAGAATTCAACTCCAGAAATAAGGTTCTTGCACATGCAGTAACATCTCAAACTTTATCCCGCACAGGGTCAGTTGGGTCTCGGAAGTAGTAGACAAAGCCTCGGGTTCCCAAGGATGAGGTAGGTTTTACATAAATCATAAAATAAGGAGCTGATTTAGCCATAATTTACGACCATCTCTCCCGGTAGTGAAGCGACCACACAACAGTAAGTTAGTGGCAAGTCCCACTTTAATGTTACAAATGTGAATGTTTCTCCGATTTTACTAAATTATAGATCAAAAGAGAATTCGTTACATGTGTAGCATTCCAGATTGTAATTTTACTACCTGGAATGCTTTGAAACACAAAGGATAGAATTTACAGGGGAACATCAGAGAAAAGAACAACCGCCCGATTTGGTCAAAATTCTGATAATAGATGACATTCTAGAATCACTTAATAAAATTTGTTTCGACAAATTTTAAAAGGATGAAACCGCGGTATTATAGGATTGTACAGAGACCATGTGTCGTCTCACAAAGGTGACCGCTTAGCCGTCACCTCACGTCGGCATTATGTCAGCGCCTTGTTTAACTGCCTCGTGGTCTGGTGTTAAGCATGTTCAGCCACCGACGTGAGGTCCCGGGTACGAATCCCGGGTTGGACAGTACAAAAATGCTTTTAGGCTTTTTCAAATTCTAATAACGGTCTGCAGTTATGAAATTAGTTGTGTTACACCTCCGTGCCTCGGAGAGCACATTCAGCCGTCGTGCCTGATTTCTCTCCGGTTGTATCGGATTGCCGTCCTGCTGGAATAGGGAAATGGAGGAATAGAGAAAGAAAGAAACATTTATTGAGGATGTAAACATAAACACACTGTTACACATTTGCACACGTTAAAAAATTGACTATTATTAGATTTATTTTATTAGAGAGTGCAATTGTGTCTGCGCAAACACTTGTGCACAATAATATGTCCCGCACAGATGGCTACCTCAATAGAGATGGCCGCTGTAGCCTAAATTCGGCTAGGACGACATTATTATCATTATTATGTGAGCACGTTTATCGAGCAGGTGCGATTAAGCTATGCGACATCCTTCTAAATTATTTAGCAAATAAGAATAAGATGAACTTTATTTAGAATCACACTGAAACACGCATACACTGTAAATCTTAGCTACAAATAATCAAGTCCAAGTTAGATTGCGGTGTGGTCACCCGAGTGGACACGGCCTGACCGCGACCGCCCGCCGAAATACATGGAAAGCTTTTTGTACCTTTATTAACACTAGTGGCTGTTGCTGGGAAACATAAGACTACTTTTAATCCATAAATTCTACTTATATTATAAATGTGAAAGGTTTGTGTTTTCAGACCAACTACACATAAATCGCACAGATTTCTTCATCGCTCACAATCGCTCATATCACACCACCTTAACGCGATACTATCCGTATATGTCGCGTTTCGTATGACTTGTGAGTAGGCAGTGGCGTTGATGATAAGGAGAAAAGTATGCGTTGTCTACAACCCCCCTGTAAAGTAGAAAAAATATAAATTGCTACCTCGAATATAAGGATATATTTTACTCGCGTAACGAAACAGAGATATATATATATATATATATATATATATATATATGCACTAGAGAATATTTCTTCGCCTATTGTAGGTCCTGGGAGCAATGTGGCCTGCCCGTTGCCACTTTAGCTTGCTTTATCTACTATGTCGGTTACTTTCGCTATCATACGGATGACCGAATTCCGGATCCGGCTACATCG
>JAFELO010001043.1:926543-945208 GCA_017140195.1 Eumaeus atala | reverse complement strand
AGATTCTCATTACGAAAAATAATGCACCAGACGACGAAGACGAAGGACTATTCCGTATTCCGTAATATTTAACATTACTATTCCGTATTATTTGCACAAAATTGACACCACCACTCTGTATTAGTACTGATTGAGTTTGAGTTTACAAATTTGCGAATACAACACGTCCATAACATGATTCGGTTTCCAATTGAGCTTCGATATCGCATGCCTGGTGAGCTTTAACTACAATGTAGTTGTGCTTCATTGTGATACTAATATAACCTGGTTATTTTGAATTTGGTTCTGTAAATGTGGAAACATAAACGGTTCTCAGTTATTTCTTTTCTGTTTTGTAGATTAAGAAGTATTGTTATAAAATATTAGTTAAGTTAGCATTTTTGCCGTATTTTTATATATTTTTTGTATTACAGTTCAATAGTGAACGATTGTTTTCTATATCTATATTACAAAGAAGAAGCATTTGATTGCTTGATTGTTTATTTGCATTGAATAGGCTCTGAAACTGTTAGACCTATTTGAAAAATTCTTTATCATTAGAATCCTGCAACATTTTTTCTAAACATAGACTATATTCTAACATAATTTGATCATTATGAAATTTCGTTAATGTAACCAATGTAGTGAAAAAATATTAAAGTAAATCCACATTTAGCTGCAGAAATTCTCTGTCTGTCCCGACGGACGTTGTTCCATCATAAATTTAATTTCTTGTTTTAAGTTAATTAGTCATGACGTTGAATCATCATTACCATGAATTTGTAATATTCATACTTTCGTACATCAATGAATATTCTGCGGCTTCGCCACAGAAGAAATTATTCTATGCTATCTAAAAGCTATAATAAGCTAGCAACTCCCTGCAGTTTCGCTCGAAAACAACGGTCCTACCCATCATAGCGTCATGTGACTTTAATCTTCCTTAAGAATTTAGATATCATATATAAAATAATTATTCCATATTCGACTTGTATTACTAAAGATCAACGTGTTCAAAAAAACAAAAAGACTTATTATATAAATGCAGTTTATATATAAACAAAAAGTGTTTTTGTTTTCCTAAAATAGAATAAAATAAAATAATAAAATAGCTCGATATAATAATATCGAATAGTGTTAAGTTGTTATGTTATAATACAGGAGTCCAAGTTAGCAATCAATAAACAATAAATAATTTAAAAATAAACTTAAGACGTATTTGTTACATAAATTCTACCTACCTAATAGTAGTAACTAACGACATACTTGTGTTTGTTATAAATTCATTCACACCCGTGATACGTATCCTTACTATAGTGACCACAATAATAGTGGCAGACTATTATAGTGCAATACCGGAAACACTTTTTGTTTTTTTTTTTTTTCAAATGACACTCAAGCCTAGATTATAAAGTGGGGTCGTATCATACGACACCCATTTTTTTATATTTATCACAATTTTTTTATATTTGTAAAAAAAAACCTTATTTATATTTAGTATTATTTTATTATTATACAGTAAGTATTCCAAGAGCTTGGAGACGAAAGTCTTCAACGAACGTGATGACCTACGGGGCCGAAACATGGCCTCTTGACTTAGGGCTGGTCCGCAAGTTTGCAGTAGTTCAACGTAGCTCGTCCGGGATGGATGCGAGTAGCAGGATATCTGTCGTAATGGCGTTCTTTGAGGGGCCTATGTCCAGCAGTGGACCGATAAGGGCTGATAATGATGATGATGATGAAGAATTCCAAACAGTCACGGCCTTCCGTCTCACCTCCCGGATGTCAATGAAAATCGGTGTCCGTGAACATAGTTCTCCGTCACATGCCGATTGATGTCCACTTCAATGCTGCTCACACTGCATTGCTGTGCAGGTAGCACTGCGTACCTGCTAACGTGTTGTTTATAGGATGCTTTTTTAAGTTATTGTTTTTTTTTGTACGTTCCTTAGCATTATTATTTTCTTGCCTTTGTCTGTATTGCAATGGTGAAGGATTACTGAATAAAGATATATCTATTCTATTTCAATCGGAGTATTTTTACGACTACCGACGCCCATGAATATTATGCCGATTCGTTGCCCTTATTTAAAACACTCCCCTCTTCCATGGGCCACCAGGTTTGACTGACACTGAACATGTCACTTTACGCCGGTATTATGTGAGCGAGAGGTACCTACCCCTCCAGTCATGCTGACCCAATTTCGATGCAATGCAGCATGGCACTACCTCTTACTCTTACCTATCTACTAAATACAATTGTTGATCTCGTTTCCTCAAATATTTCCTGTCCTGTGTTAAATTCAGACCAGTCTCAGTTTTTTTACGAACAGATGTTTTTGGATGAAATGCTATTTAGGAATTTTTTATTTTTATATACGTTAAACGCGCAACTGTAGCCTTTTGATGACTTTTCACGCCCATAGACATCCGCGCTACCTTCAAGCAAACACGTCGCTCCTCCCCTCCAATGGGTTCATGTATGAGAAAGATCTCAGAGGCTCAGCGCCACTTACACTTTACCGCGCTTAGATCCCTCAAGGAATTTTTTGGAGCGACGTGACAGAATTGAAACTGTTTTTTTTTATCTTATTCTTGGTTGTAAATGAATAATGACTGTGGGATGCCTAAAAACATCCTTCATTAGGTTAGCTTAATGAAAGGGCGTCTTTAAAGTGAGGACATTGATGACAGTGTCAACCGGCGAGTCGGTTTAAGTATTTGTTTTTGGTCTCGTAATAATTTGTCGTATAAGACAGTGCGCAAATTTTAGCAATGTGAGTACAATCAAAATATTGTACAATTCCTTAGTGCGTGATCCTTTAGAGACCAATGCTATAATATGGAGTCCCAATGAAAGTAAATACAAAGTAATGGTTGAAAAAACATTATTTTTGTATCACCGTGTTGGATTTTCTGTAATATGGTGTTTGCATTTATATTTTTAACAAATAAGTAAAATAAAAAAAAAAAGAATGCATCTGTCGCAGTTGGATTGTCTAAAGCGTGTAATGCATTACGGCAAGGCATTTTCAAAAACAAGATCGCTTTGTACTGCGGCGGGCCAACGATTACAGTTGGATACGGCAGGGTGATATTTCGTTTGACAAAAAAAAACACGTTGGTTCATCTTGTTAGTTTTAAATTTGAAGAGCGCATATTGACATTTTTTAAATTTCTTTTCGGATCCTACCACTATATTTTGATTTGGTAATGACAGGACCCAACCAAGAGATATGCTCTCGATTTGGTCCTATCGTTACCAAATCAAACCAAAAAGATTTTCAAAGTCGGTCCACAGGTGACTACGTTATCGCGTCTATAACACAGAAAAAGCATCCATTCGAATTGAGAACCTTCTGTTTCTTATGGCGCTTGAAAATCAAAACAAATGAAACACTATAAAAACTTAATTAAAACGAGAGAGACGACCAGACTGGACAAGTTATAAGTCCGTTGCGGCAATGATTAAGAGGTCTCTTTATTTCAAACTATTTTAATAGTGAACTGAATATTTTTATACAAAACTGTGAAAATCGCTAATTTATTATTTCAATAATTAGCGAGGAGGAAGAAAGATTAATGCCTGCCTCAGAACTGGCATGGCAATACCATAGCATTTGACTCTCTCTTAGCATGAACACATTATGCCGGTAATGATGATGATGTGACAATTTCCACTTTGAAAGTTGTGTAACTACTAAAAGCATTCTTTATTGTACTCAACCCTAAAGATGTGACATGTATCTAATATTCAACGGAATGGCATGAATGACTTCTCATGCGCCACCGGTTGTCCAAAAACCACACTAAACACAACAGCATAGCCATATTACTTTGCTGTGGTATCCTATGAACAAGAGCTACATACCGCCGCGAGTACGAGCATCGAGCCGTGACCAGTAGTAGAGAGAATAGATAAATAAACATACATAGCCGAAAAACATTACATTCTTTCTCGCGAAGTCAAGTAAAAAATATACTTATACTAAAACTGGATATTATCAAAACTTTTTTGACTTCAGAATCTTACTCGCTTTCACATTTTCTTCTATATTGTTACATGTTCTTTTAAACAAATTTTAATTTATTTAAGACTTATTCTTAAAGTAGTAGTAACTAGGATAAGTGACTAATAAAAGACTGTTTATTATATATTTTAAATAGCGGTTGGCCCCTGGTAGTATATTATATTTATTTTCCTATAGAAATATACTGAGTAAAAATAATTTTATATAAAAATAGACGACAATAGTCTCCATAGATAGCGGTGGGCGAACTTATGACAAGAGTATCTGTGGTGCGATAAAAAATTGAAAAGGGCTCACTATGTCACGGGACGGGCTTAGGAAATACCCTCCAGATAAATGCACAGGGTCGCACTTACAGAAAATTCTTAATAAAAATCTCTGTTTTGTAATTTAAATTACCATAGCGCGGAACTGTGGTGTAGAAACGTGTAATTTCCTGGTGATTTGATAAATCTTGCTGACGTTTGAACCGTATAGCTGTTATATGCTTAGCACTAATTGCTTAGGTATAGAATACCACGTCGATACAATTGGAATTATCGAAATGCTCGCGCTAGACTTGACTAAACGCTACATTTGGTTTCAAAATATATTTAACTTATAATGTGTCGTGACAGCACGCGACACGCACGCCCTTTAGATACTATAATAAAAAAAAATCTCGTGGGGGGCTAGGGAGGCGAGCAAGTACTAGGAGTGCAACTGGGCACCGGTGAGGGAGGTTAGAAATTAAATTAAATGTGCCACTCGCACGTTAACCCATTTAATAGTGGCGCTACTGATATCTAATGTTTGCGAGTATGAATGTATGCTAGTCTATCACACAAGACGTATTTATTTATCCAAAATCTGGAATAATATTTATTATTAACTAGCGATCGACTTTGGCTTCGGCCGCAAATAACGGAGAACAAAGTAATATACTCTAACTTCTTCATCAGAGAGCGCTGTACACGTAAGTGAAAACCACAAGAAAATCCATTCGATGGATTTTGGGAAAAGGAATGCTTTTGGAAGCTTTATTTTATAATCTCTACGAGCTGTCAGACAGACGTTGTCCTATCATAAGAATTTGCTGTCAGGGTAACGTGTAATGTTATATGGAACTGCCAAACCCTCTAGCTTACTGCAATGTTAAGAATTTCCAACTCATTTTAAATTATTCACGTACAACATCAAAACATACTCCTACATAAAAATCTTGGCCATTCCATCCAAATTGAAAAAAATAAAATAACTGTCAAATTCCACGTAGTCGTTCTGAAGTTATGAGCTTACTACTATTTAGGGGTTTCATTTTTGTTTATATGATATATAATTAAAACAATAATTACTTTTTGTACCAAAAAAAATTAACGGTTCGGTTGGGCTACTAGATACGCTGGTCAAACCCACAAGTCCCACAAAACTCGGCACCTTTATCTCATAGGAGGAGGTAGTGTCATGCTGCACAGGAGGATGTAGTGCCATGCATAGTGCATGACACTACATCTTCCTATGCAACGAAATTGGGCCGGCGCGACCGTAAAATGACATCTTCAGTGTCGCGTTTCGTGCGGTTCGTGGGCAGCCAGTGGCCCGTTGTATGGATGTTCATGGGCGTCGGTAGTCGTAAAAAGACTCCGATTGTTTGTTTGGCCCAGTACAACTGTAATGCGTGGCATCACCTGTTACTATATTATTGGGCAAAGTCCTTAGGGACTCTTTCTTGAAACGCAATTACAAGTTGCACATATTTTAATATTCTTTGCACCGGGAATACTATTCCCGGGCAATTTGCATATTAATTCTCTCATTGTGGTGGGTGGAGGAGGGGGTGGGGGTTGCCCGCGCATGCAGCCTTGCCATGCATTAATTACTAATACTCTTTAATGCCGTTTGTGACAAACTGTTATGACTATATGTGAAGTATAAATTACTACTAATCAATTTAAAAAATTATTACTCTGTCGACCCCCTTAGGGAACTGGCGTAAAGATACGCGCGCGTGTGTGTGTATATTTGTGTGTGTTTGCTTGTGTGCGTGCGAACGTGCGTGCGTGCGTGCGTGCGTGCGAACATGCGTGCGTGCGATATAATAATCTTTTGACTTCCCAATTCTCATACAACGTTAGTGTAGCTTTATACTAAGGACTTGCTACTGTGCCACGTACATACTGTATTACTAATCCACGGGAATATATTTAAGAATTCAAAAATAGAAATACGTATTATACATCTATAACTCCGTCGCCAGTTAAATATTCTTCTCTTTTTATACATTAAAGGGTTAAATCCTTTTGATTACTACCAATATCCTTAAGTATGCTCGTGGTAAGCTAGCTTTTAGTTAAATTTCCTCCAAATTTTAAAAAACATAGATGTAACACGGTAGCCGTGAACGTCAAATACATTCATCAGGGCTGACCTTCAGTTTATTTTTATTATTTAGCACTTTTAATGTTAAATTACTTATTAATATCATATAACAGTAATAGCAATCAGATAGCTCCGAGCAATACTCGTCTCGGGGGTATCGTGTCTACTTAACTTAAAAACTGGCATACTGATTACTGCTAAGTGCTGCATGCATTCAGCAGTAATCAGTCGGGTTTTAGGTTTTCGTTTCATCATTTTAACAATAATCGGGCGCGCCTTTTTCGTAATAAGGCACAGAAAAAATATTGGAAGCGTTAGCATTAAAAAAAGAACAGATAGTCAAAGCCTTGGGAAGCAAGCAATTGGAGGCCTTGTTTAGGAAAACGAAGTATTAGTCGTCCGTTCACCTGGTGGGAAGACGGTCTCCACTACACGGTCTTAATCTAATTTATATTCACTAGCGGAAATTACGTGGCATTGCAATATGTTACTCTGATGAAAGAAAAAATATGTTTATTATAAATAAATCACGGATGCTTTAGTATGACAGTTCAGTATGAAATCGTGTATCTTGTATTTCAAAATAAAAAATATTGTTTTGTTTCGAAACAATACTTTATAAGACAATTGAAAAAAAAATTGACTTATATAATTTACCTGGTGATGATAACATGAAAATGATCGTAAATACGAATTAAAATTAAAGAATTGTGGAAATAGTTTATACTTACATCTTATTTATTTATTCAAGTGCTAATATAGATTAATAAAATATTATTGCAACTAGTAAGAATGATTAACTTCATATCCTAGATCGTATTATCAGATGATATATCCCAGTGGCTCATCCAATATTACACTTGACGTGGTTTCGTTATCGAGTGTCCGGATTCTGGGGCGTGGACTAATTGCATATAGTTCACACTAAAGCTCTAGGCGTCTCAATTTAGCCGGCGCAATCTGAAGGCAATTTATATGCATACAGTTTGTAACCGAAGCCATCAATAGTTTCGCGTTAATCTGGCTGGTGCAAAGGTCTTATTTGACGCGATGTAACACCTGTAATTTAGCGTTGAGTTTGTTGATGTACAACTACAGGATGAACAAAGGCAATTATTGACTGACTGTAGTTAAAGGAATTATGTTGCATAACAATACTCCTAATGTTGAAACTCCCCAGATATTTCAGTGCCTCCGGAATGTTCGCTTAGTATAACGCTGATAGTTTTCATGCCATCGTTAGAAAAAAAGGTAGCAAGTGACAACAGCATCCTGCGAGCAGTGGTGGATGACCCGCAGGCGTCTGTGCTAGGGCATCTCGTGCGGATTATGATTCCCCTCGGCATGCCTCCTAAGTACACGACGCATTAAATCATTATTAATTTAATGTATAGTATAAACCCTTGTTTTTAAGATTTTTATGTGTTAAATTTACTAACCCAAATGTCCTGGAAATAAATAAAATTTTGAATTTGAATTTAAATAACCACATAACTATGTTCAAACAAAACACGTTTTAAGCTTACGCCTTTATGGTATAGGGGGATAAACGAGGACGGAACGTGACAGCTGTTACTTTACGGCGGTATCAGTGAGCGAGATGTACCTCCCTAGTAGTGCCGGTCCAATTCCGCTGGAATACAGCATGGCACTACCTCTAAAAGACTAAGCTTAATGTGTCTAAAACTACCTTTATAGGACGTATGAAATATAAACCCGGGCAAAAAAATGTAAGCAGAACGTTTGTTAAAAATGAGACAGTTGGTGCGTGTCTAATGTTAGGTACTAAAAACACACGTGTTCATATTAAAAGTCCTTTTATTGATTAAATTCTATATTAGATTTTATTATTTATGAACATTTTCATTCTATCATTTGAATACACGTAATTAAACGGTGTTAGCCCCGTTGCTGCATTGCACCATCCATCGCTCACATAATAAAAAAGCTCGTGTAAAGTTATGTCAATTTCCATGTGGTTCCAGAAATTGCCGATCACCTATCGGAGGTTATAACAAATGAGGGCTACACAACCGCCTAACCTCGGGTTAAAATGTCTGTGTCTCGGTCGACACTTAGAGGCCTAGTGATCTGTTCAGACCTATGACATACAATAAACCGGTAATGAAGGGTTCCGTGCCAATGACCGCGTGTACCGTACAGACTGCAGACTACTGCGTGTACTGTACAGCATCACGGAGAGTGCGCGCACTACACGAGCTGATCCCACCAACATCATTTTACCATAGGACGACTACAGTTGCGGCGATTCATCACCACTTTATGGTATAAATTCCACCGTCAAGGACACAACGACACCAATCCTCATTCATAATCCGAACTGCTATAAAATGGAATGACCTTCCAGCTTCAGCTTTTGCTCCAGATCATATTCCAGGAGTGTTTAGGTCAGGTGAGATGTCGTCAAACACAGGTCCTGTTTACAGTTACATAATAATCTTTCGTTCGAACTAGGCTAGATAATAAAAGATGATATAAATTCCTAAAATTAATTAATAAGAGGTATTGCTATGCTGCATTGCAGCGGAATTAAACCGGAATGATCAGAGTACGTACCTCTGTAACGTACGTATCGCAGTGAAGGGACAGGTATCGCGTTTCGTGCGGTTGTTATAAAAAGAATATTCTTTTATTATAGTAATATTATTATCCCAAATACTCATATGGGATAATAATCGGAGCCTTGTTACGGCTACCGACGCTCATGAAAATCAGTATAACTACTATGCCGATGCGTTGCCCACCTTTTCACCTCCCCCCACCACAATGGGCCACTGGCTGCACGCAAACCGCACGAAACGCAACACCGTGGACGCCACTATACAGTGGCTCAAGTGAGCGAGAGGTACCTCCCCGGTCGTGCCGGTCCAATTCCGCTGCAATGCAGCATGGCACTATCTCTTACAATGTAAGCGCATGCATTAATTCATTTCTTATGAAATACCTTACCAATGTACTTTGATTGTTTGGATTTTATTTTTTTTTATAATATAATTAGTGTAGATTATTAATTTTGGGGCTACTTCGTTAGGTTATGCTTTTAGAATTATTTCTGCTGCAAGTACACTCTTTTCGTTGAATTTCATTTCGCTGGGGCATGCATCTAGGCATGCCCCCGGGTCGGGGACGTTCTGGTGGTTATGTGGGACTCGAGAGTCGGGAAAGGTGCTCCCCCTACTCACTAAACCCTAGCGGTGTTCCTTCTGGTCCACCAATCGAGGAGTCACGGGAAAGCGGTGGCATACGACCGCCACTCTACATATGGGTGCCCTTGGAGCTCATCACGAGAGGTTTGCTCCCTAAACTACGTTGAGGTATACTCGAATACACAGCACACCGACAACTCGGGTCTTATTGAGCAGGCGACCACTTCCCCAAGTAGTCGCCTTGTGACCTATCCCAAAGCAGTGGCGCTCGCATTTCACGCCTTCACCTTGGACCTCTCGAGGTCTGATTTTCAGTTATTCTCAGTCGCTCCACTTCTTCCAGCCGCTCCGCCTCTCGCTTGTCCTTCATAGTATTTCTTGCGAAGCGATAAGTTGCATTCCAGGCTTTTTCACTGCTCAGCATATCTCTAATTAACGCTGGCAGTGAGAGGTCTGCTCCTGTCACAGCAACGAGGATTGCCCGTTCTTGATCCCAGGCTGGACATTCGACTAAAGTATGTTGATCCGTATCACGAGCCTCATCACATAGATGGCAGGACGGCGTTGGCTCAATCCGAACAACCTCACACAGATAATGGCCAAAACAGCCGTGCCTCGTTAAAATCTGCGGGAGATGGAATGAGAACGCTCCACCAGCGCGCTTTGTCCACTTCCTAAGAACGGGACGGTTTGCCGTGATCGTGATATGCTGATACGTGGTATCTGCAGACTCTCCTCCAAGAGCAGCACGGGGATTTCCCGACTGGTCCTCTTCCAGCTCCGAAATTCCTCGTGTGACGGACTTCGGGCCTCGTCTTGTCGTAACTTAACTGTATAATTTTCGGTGGATTCTAGCTTAACATGTGTATTACAAAGGTCAAAATGTGTAGCACAAATAGTAGAATAATAAACGTTAGATTTTTTTTTTATTTTTTATTTTTATTTTGATTTATTTGGGAAACATACAATGTTCATGATGAACTCAATATGACAAAATAAAATACATTCACAGACGTCAACAAAGTTTCCACTAATTATTTATACATAGGATAGGAGGGCAACGCATCTGTCATCAATTCACTCCGATTCTCGTTCGTCCCCCTTACTATTAAATTATTATTTTTTCCATGACGCGGAAATTACATCGTTCCTAGCAGTAAACTTCAAAATGACTTTAGTCGCACCACGTTATGTTGCACGTGTAATTGCTTTTTCAATATCGTACAAAATTGATAGTTGATATTGAATATCGAGCGACAGAGCCGGGAGCGTGTTCCGAGCATGACGTGACAGGAATAAATGTCGCCGTGTTACCGAGTCACTGTCTTCAACAAGACAGCTACCGAACTGATGCCAGCGAGCGGACAGATGCCATTCATAATTCATGCACACTGATACATGTTATTATTTTGTATTTTCTGTTCTCTATTGTTTACTTTATCTGACTGTAACAAAGCTGTAGAGTTTTGTGAAAATAAAAAAGAATCACAAAATATGACAAAAATTTATAAATTTACAACAATAGAAAAATTATAAAAATATTATTTCGGTCTCGTAAACGTAATGTTTACCATGAAAACAGATTAAATTTACGAAAGAAAAATGTCCGCCGGGACAGCTAGGTGTCAGTAATTTCTGCAGCTATTACATTTATGTATATTATTTTGATTATTTTCCACCTTAGCTTCGGTCGTATTGTCGAAGTTTATATGTTGATCACGAACGTTTTAGAAAATGTTATACAGCCTATTATCATCGCAGAACATACACAAAAACAACTGGTAAAGTTTTTTTCAAATCAGTCCAGTAGTTTTGGTGCGTATTCGATGCAAACAAACAAACAAACCTTTTCTTTTTTTTTTGCAAGAACGACTGAGCGGATGTGCATCAAGTTTGGCCTCTGGCGTAACGCGCTGGGCATACCCGCTCACGTTACCATTGTGTCAATCGGTGTTCAAAATAATAAATACTACACAGAGCATATTTAGTACTCACTGAAAATAGCGATCAAAGGCCATACACAGATTACATGCAATAACAAAATCCAACGTGCAACACAGACTCTCTAACAACGTTACGTCCAGGTATGTCACAATGGGGCACGAAATGCTCTCTCGTCCAAACTGAAGGTAACGTTTGTGTTATGACGTCATAGGTATATCTGTTGTTAATCGTATTTGTGTTATGACGTCACAAGTTTTCCAATCCAATTCTCCTTTTTGCCTATGATATTGACAAACTTACATACAAACTTGCACATTTATAACATTGGTAGGATATTTTTAATAAATGAGCGTTGTTACAATGAAACTACATTTACGTGTGGGCCACCCGTGA
This sequence comes from Eumaeus atala, assembly GCA_017140195.1. Lineage (NCBI taxonomy): Eukaryota > Metazoa > Arthropoda > Insecta > Lepidoptera > Lycaenidae > Eumaeus > Eumaeus atala. Next base: position 933,336 of record JAFELO010001043.1, on the reverse strand, counting down.
CCACGGCTGCTGTAAAGCTTCTGACACGTAAGGCTAGATAAAGAATGATATAAGCCACGATAAAATCCGTAAAAGTAGTTTCATTGTAATGACTAACTAACTTCGCGTAAACTTAAGACATCAATAAATGAGTGTTAATAACGCCTATTTACTATAAATGGCAAGAGAGCACGTATCACCAACTCGCGTTCAATGCATGTATCAGTAGATATGTCAATATAACTATCGTATATGCTCGTGAGTACATTAATAATTATAATCATCATAATCAGTAGACCATCAAATCATGGTTGCCTTTTTTTTGTTGACGCGGGGAAAAGCATTTACGCGCCATAACTGGGTTCAGTGGTGATTGGAACTCGCGGTGCATGATAGTGCTAAATACCCACAAAAACCAACGCGGGCGCAATCAATGCCGCCCTGGGTGAGGTACCCCGGAACAAATCATCAGGGCTGCGAGAGCTAATCAGCCCCTTAAGGGACCGGCTCCACCTCCACAGATGGGCTGGCCCCGAATTACAGAACAACCCCCCCGACTTTGGAGTAATGTAATGGGATGAGGGTCCCGCAAAATGCAAAAGCGTCTCCTCTCCTTATAAGAGGGGTGCAAAGATCATCCTCATCCCAGGCTGCTAAGCCCCACTGCCACGACAAGGCCTGAACTATGGTGGGGACATCACGTTTGCCTAGCGAAGTCTTTAAGTACCTTAAGGACTTGTATTACAGGTACTAAGCACCGGAAATGTGTATAATATTTTTAAATTATTTAAGAAAGTGGATACGCTTCAGATTTTGCACTCGCATACCCCCTTATGTACTAAGGAACCAATCGGTCTCTCTTTTTTCATTGACACCTTGGGCGAAGCCAATTGAACCGAGGAGGTGGCGGCTCTTAGTACCCCTCCTATAAGAGGAGGGGACTTAAGAGCAGGAGGAGGTTGTACCCCTCTTATAAGAAGAGGGGACAAAAGAGCAAGAAGTGGCGGCGCATTTGCGCACGGGGCAAGGGGGGGGGAGAGGAAACTCACTCCATTGCACTGTCCCAAAGTTGGTGGGGTTGTCCTGTGGTGCGGGACAACCCCATCTGTGGAGGTGGCGTCGGTCTCTTCGGGGGCTGACTTGCCGTCGAAGTGCTCTGATGATTTGTTGTTCCGGGGCACCTCATCAAAGACGGCACTGGTGGCACTTGCGGTGGTTTTTGTGGGTATTCGGCACTATATAATGTGCCGCGAGCCCCACACACCACTGGACCCCACCCAGGGCCAGTGAAGGCGCGTAAATGCGTTTCCCCGCGTCAACAAAAAAAAAAGAAAAGGTAATTTTAAATGGTAATTAGTACATATGTATAGAACTATATACTGCGATGCTTAACATAATCGTTTTCGCTAAAGAGCGAAATGTTCAATACTTCCTTAAATCAAGTTAGTTCTCGTCGCCCGCAGCTATAATTCCCTCCCAACGCGCCGCCAAGTCGTATGAACTTGTTAATGATCCCGACCCAGCACAACTCTATTCACTTGTAATTGTTGCGAGGCAACGCGCTCTTTCCTTATATCGTGCCTCGGTTTTATTGAAGTTATCGGAACATTTCGTCGCCTACAGACCTCTGCATACATCAGCATCAGCAAACACGCGGATAGGTTACATAATCATACATATACACGGAAAACGTCAACTCCCTTTTAGGTTCTGTAATGAGTGTACACCCTGTGAACTTTCTAGATTCGCAATTTTTTTGCTAATAAAACAATTAACAGGAAGTTAATCCTTTTATGCTCAATGTAAATCCGAAGAGAAATCATTTGTCTTGATATTAAAAGCCAGCAGCAGTCTAATTTTAGTTTTTATGTTCGGACTCAGCGCATTATGACGTTAGGTGTCGGGTGGGTGCACCCCGCCACTTTGCTTACCTGCTATTACGACCTTTCAGACACTTGTTTATGAGGTATAAAATTTCGTGTCGTGTCTATCACCATATACATGCTCTGTCACATTCATAATTCTATTGATCACAATAAAATATATCTCCTTTTCCATCTCCAGTCGTCATATCATAAAGCCACTTAAACCTGCATGAGAGTTATACGCACCTCGGTCGTTTTTCGTCCTCTGCTGGGCCTGCCCGGTATAACGCTCGATCCCAACCGCTAGGGATTTGACCGTCCAGGTATGTACCCTGATAGCGGCAACATTTATACGTACTGACCCATCATAACGGGTTGCGGTTGACCCCCAGGCAGTGCACTTGGCTCCGTTCCACTATCCCCGGGCCCACTCCAGGGACAGGAAGAAGACTTGGAATGTATAAACCGTATACACTCATACATGAACTATACATATAAATTATGACAAATATTCTGAAGGAGGAATGACATAAGTTGACAGTTTTTGCATTAATGTGTATCACTCATTTAAATGAATTTGTATATTTTCTAGCAATTGCTCTAAAGTACGAGTGAGTATTGATGAAATAATAATATAAATAAAGTGAACGAATTCATTATAAGAGGGAGTAAGATGGAGGGAATATACGAGGAGATATATTAAGTGTTAAGACGGAAGGCGAGATGTTATCTCCGAGAGCAAATTTATAACGCTTATTAAACTGTGATTATCATCAGTACCATTTTCTAGCAAGAGATTCATGCTGCGTTGCAGCTGAATTAGGCTAGCACAACCGGCGAGGTACTTCTCGCTCACATGAAACGTGAGTAGTCGGTGGCCCATTAGAGGGGTGGAGGCAAGGGGGCCAAGCATCTGCGTGACAATAACACTGATGTCTATGGCTGTTAGTAGTCGTTCGAATATACGTATTACTCGTTTGCTCCATTTATTATTAGGAAAAACATTTCAATAAGATTTTGTTGAATGGGAGACCATCAAATTTTTTGCTGGGAAATCATCCCGCCGGGATCCAGTAAACCCAATTGCCCTTCCAGCCCTTCTACCAGTGGGATCAGCTACGGGAACGCTATGGCATAAAGCCTCACTCCATAGGTGGGTGTCTAAAGGGGCTACTCGGGCGAGATAGGTGGTCCTGACTGCGTTTAGAAATACTCAGGTCTCGTGGAAGTGGTGACGGCTTTGGGAGATGATAATAACCTGTTGACTTCATGGAAGAAAGTCTAGCGAAAATATGAAAACATATAATGTAAATGTTTTATGGTAGACCACCGGAAATCTAATTACATTACTTAACCAATCTCTACCTGCTCGAGGACTGGCAGAAAAGGTGTCTCAATATGTCAACAATGCCCACTTGGCGGCGGCAAAGTGAGCAAAAGCTCCTAGGTCGCGTCAACCTAATAATACTGCAATATCACTTACTAAATGTCATGTTCCATGTCACTCTGTGAACTGGTGATGATGACTCGTTTAAAGTTCGAACGCCGTAACAATTTCACACGACAAAGACAACAAAAGCTCGCATTGATCTGCCGTCTCCAATAACATCGACGACAAGCGATAATTGAAACGGTGAAGCTTTTGTTGCAGTATTTTTTTTTCTAATCTTAAAAAACAATTCTTATTTCTAAAGGATGTTTTTTACTTCACTTACAACGTGTTCGGTAAGAATCACTCCAGCGGGCCCCAATCGACTTTCATCGTCGTCAGCCGGACGACGTCTTTAGTAATTTTAGCCCGTCTGTAAGGTCTCTTGAGAAATATGTTTTCACCTTTCTTCCCTCCAATAGAGCACCGTAAGCCCTCTCGTCTGTATATTTGCCACGTCGCGAGGCGAAATTTAAGTGGTTATTGTCCATTTATAAATTCATTAATGTTCGCACCACTCTACCGCCAGGGACATTTTTAATTGAAGGTTTAAATAAAGGAACAACTTAGTTCTTTGTCTCGCAAATTTTGTTGTTAAAATTTATTATTGAGTTACAAAAGCGCAACAGACGGATGCTGTTATAAAATTTAGTGTAGATACTACCGATCACCGTAATAGGCCGGGGATATGTGACTAGCTTACAGACCTTAACGCCAGCTGAGACGAGCGATGCTAAAACTTATATGAATGTATAGAAGGGAGACGCATATGAGCTCGAAGTGGTATATATAAATAAAAATGTTAGCCATCATCGACAAATGAGTTTCACCTTAAGGAATGCCTACTTACTAGTGTTTTTTTATACTTGGAAAAGGGGGCAAACGAGAAATAAGGAACAGTGCCCGTTGCGTTCCTTATTGAAGATGAGTTACCATCTTCTCATTTCCCATCAACGGGCCACCGAAAACTTAAATCCATATGCAATGCGACACCACAGCTATAACTTTGTGGCGATACCATGTGAGCGAGAGGGACCTCACTCATGCCGACGCACTGCGGCTGCTGTCCGGAATGGTACTACCATTCACAAGTGTTGGTAGGCACTTACCACGTGGAGACCTAACAGCTCTTCCCCCTCCCTCTTGAATAATAAGACTCCCACCGCAAGCTAAAGGCTGTTAACTCTGATGTAATTACGCCAATATCGCAGGGTAATTATAAATTAATAACGTCCCCAACGATACTCCAAGCAGCGCTATGCTATAGGGCTGCCAGCACCAGTGTCGCTGTAATTTAGGGCTACCATCTGGAAAGTTTCTGTTGATTATAATAATACATGATATTAATAGTACATGCGTATCATTCGGATTTTAGATATCTAATTCTGTAGACAACTTTACAGCTTAAGGGGACATAATTTTTGTGTCACCTCCATTTGTTGCTCTATGACTATAATTCTATTTAATTATGTAGAAACTCTTATATCATAAGGAGACAAACGAGCAGTCGGTACATTTTCGTGTCGTAAATTTAATGCAGATTTGTTACACGTTAAGCCTATGGAAACTCACGATACCTAAAAAACCGGATTATAATAACTAACTGTCAATTTGTGATGTTATCGTGCAAGGGAGAGGTATCTCCTCGGTTGAGCCGACCCAACTCCGCCATGACGCTACCGCTTACTACGAGCATTATAAAAGAATTTTCGGGTAGATTAGAGTCCAACCGCAGGGCTCAGCTCTTTTAATAATTAAAATGGTCCGTCGTAATCCGCAAAAGAGCGAAGTATTCAATACTTGCGAACATCCGGTCAGTGCTCGCCGCCGCAGCTGCAGTTCCCCCTCGACGCGCCCCAAGTCGTAAGAACTTGTCAGTGATCCCGTCCCGGCGCAACTCTATTCACATGTAGGTGTTGTGAGGCGTCGCGCTCTGTCCTCGTGTTGTTCCTCGGTTTTATTGAAGTTATCAGAACATTTCGCCGTCTACAGACCGCTGTATACATCAGCATCAGCAAACACGTGGCTAGGTTACATAATACAGGTTACATAATACAGGTTACATAATACAGGTTACATAATACGGGTTACATAATACAGGTTACATAAACAACGCACTCGAAATACGTAACCGCCCTCTGTAATACAGTCGGGTTAAAACATTTTGCAACTGCGAACTGGAATTGGTAATAAAACAGTAACGGGGAAATTTGCAATTAATTTGTTTATGGCCGATGTAAACACGGAGAGAAATCATTTGTTTCGGTATAAAAAGCTAGCGGCAGTCTCATTTTTATGGTCGGTCTCAACGCGTTATGTTGTTAGGCGTCGTGTGGGGGCCTCCCTCCTCTTAACTTACCTGCTGTTATGACCCTTTTTTTGCAGCGCTGAAACTCATTTAAGCGCCTTCACTGGCCCTGGGTGGGGTCCAGTGGTGTGTGGGGCTCGCGGCACATTACAGCGCCGAATAACCACAAAATATCACCGCCAATGCCCTTAGCGCCGCTTATGTGAGGTGCCCCGGAACAACAAATCACCAGGGCACCTCGATTGCTAGTCAGCCCCCTAAGGGACCGATTCCACCTCCACAGCAAGGTTGCCATGCACCACAGGACAACTCAACGTACTTTGCTATGGGGTGAGGTGCCCATTCTCGCCCTATGCCCACCTTCTATTTCTCTTTTGTCCCCTCCTTTTATAAGAGGGGTACAAAGGCCGTCTCATCCTCCTGCTTTTTAGCCCCCGCTTCTTATAAGATGGGTGTAAAGAGCATTCCCCTTGGTTCAATTGGCTTCGCCTGGGTTCACCACAGGCTACTGAGCCCCACCCTCCACGACAAGGCTTGAACCATGGGAGGGGCGATTACTTTCACATGCATAAAATTTTCCGATAGAAATTATTCATTATCTTGCATAAAAAGTAGTTTTTATGTTATTCTAGATTACGATCTATACCTGTGCTAAACTACATCAAATTCTAATCTCTTTTTGGATGAATGGTTAAAACCATCCATAGAAACTTTCCATAGATATCAAAAGAAAATCTCCATGAAGCTGTCGTATTTATAAAATTTGAAGGACAAAACTCAACAGAGAGTTAATCTTATATTTACATTTCTACTAACAGTCAAGTAGTACAAGGATACATCCCAAAAAATGATTTTCAGAAATGAGAAAAGTGAAAATTTTAATTTCGGTCCCGTACGTATTACACGTTACGAAAACAACAAAATCAATTTATGACAGAACAACGTCTGCTAGGGCAGAAAGTTGTTTATCATTTCAACCGCTATGCAAGGATTTACTTAATATATGGCTATAGAAAGAAAAATATTAAAGGTTTAGGAATTAATTTGATATTTTTTCTCACTTTTTATCATTGATTTACAAATATAGCAAGATATACAGTTGGCGTGTCAAAACAGTCCGTGTAGATGTTCAACATTGACAGATTTGAATTTCTTTCAATTTTGTCTTCTTTCATTCACGAAAGTAAAAGTACGTATATTTTGGGTAAGTGA
>JAFELO010001043.1:896657-920445 GCA_017140195.1 Eumaeus atala | reverse complement strand
TCACAAACCGCACGAAACGCAACACTGAAGATGTCACTTTACGGCAGTATTATGTGAGCGAGAGGTACTTCCCCGGTCGTGCCGGCCCAAATCTGTTGCATAGGAGGACGTTGTGTCATGCATTATAAAAGGTACTACTTCCTCCTATACAGCATGGTACTACCTCTTCCTAAAACTTATAACATAATTTCAAGGAACTTGCATAGTTTTAGATAAATGGCTATTTGGAACCATAATTGGACACTTTTCTCTGAGCTTCCCTAGCAACGCCCTGCTCTCTCAACCGCGAAGTTCATTTTTATACAAGCTTTTAGCCCGTATAACACCACTCTAAGGATAAAGTTTTCAAAAAATAATTCTCAACTGCTTTGCGAGGTTATAAATCCTGCTTGCTGAACAAATTTCAGCTTGACCAGTTTTTAGTTTCTTAACAAATCAATTCTTGGACCACAATAATGTTTGCAGGGCAAATCTATGTATATAGCATATTATCCGATAGACGTCGTTTAAGTCTATCGGATAATATGCTACTCTTACCCAATGGAACTGCTGCACTAGACAGCACTTGATGGTGTTTTTTTCAGTATAAGGGGAAATCTGGGAATCGGAGCCATTTGTTGACTACCGACGCCCATGGACATTCGCATGATTGTTATGCAGATGCGTTACCCTCCTATCATCGCCCCCCCCCCAATCGGCCACCGGCCACCACCACAAAACCACACGAAACGTAACTTTACGCCAGTATCAACTGAGCGAGAGCTACTTTCACGGTCGTGCCGGCCCAATTCCATTGCACAGGTCACCATTGACAGTCAACTAGGTCTTTCTAGATTAGATAGTATTCTATGCAAAGCATTTACTACATTTACTGAAAAGTCACGACGTGCTTATAATAGCGAGAATTACAGCCGTGCCAGATAAATTTGGCTAAAATGCAACATGGCATTTCATTTCACTATATCACATCCAATACGCAAACAACTAGTTTTCAAGGAGCTACAAACAGCGCGTGTGTTCACGGGTTAAACTAATGGCAGGGTGTGGTGAGCGTGAAGCTGCGCTAACAACACGGGTAAAGTTTAATAGCTCAGACATCCACCAAGTACTCTACGAGTTGTAGATCAACAACCCCAAGTTTCACACACGCCAGCTTACAAGAATCAACAAGAGGCTCAGATTTCTCGTTTGCTCTCTTATGATATAAAAAGAAATGTTTTTTTTTTTCAGTTTCCAGCGAATAAGATTTTTTTTTGATTTGGTCCTATTTTTGCACACCAGGCAAATAAAAAAAATTATGTGTGAACCAAAACCTATTACAACAAATGGTTGGAATGACTGACTGGGAATAAGAAAACTGACACCTCATGCCCTAGGGGTTTAGTTACAAAGTAGCGGAACTGACGGAAATTTTGTGTGTGATATATGAAATAAATATGTCGATACCTCAGGTGCTCAGGCGTTCCCAAAGTTCCTTGACTATTTAGTAGTTGAACTGAAACTAATGAAATAAGTTAAGCACCGCTTTGAAGACTGAAGACTTGTAATATACGAAATTTAATTATATTTTATCAGAATATAATTATATGCCCAGTATGCGAGTGCTTACGAGAATCAGCAGTCATGAAACGCCTCTGAGTTCTCAATTATCAAAATCTTTAAGAAAAAACTTGTGGATTAAATTATTAAAGGCGTAATACCGCCGTAAAGTGACATCTTCAGTATCGTGTTTCGCGCTGTTTGCGAGTAGCCGAAGGCCTATTGGGGGGCAGGAGGAAAACGCATCGGCATAGTAATTATGTGGATGTTTATGGGCGTCGGTAGTCGTAGAAAGACTCCGATTTCTCGTTTGTCCTCCCCCCGCCTTTCTATAAAAAAAGAACTATTCTGTAGATTTTACCGTCTCACACCTTATTTATATTAAAAAACCGGCTCTTGATAAAATGGTTTTATTAATTGTATCATATATCCGTTTGTGAAGTGCACAGCTGCTTCGCACAGTACCCATTTAACCCCATTTAGACATAATACACGCACGTTATTTTACATATTCCTAGGTACATACTAGGTTGATTGACATGTACTCGGCCTAACACAGACTCATTCAATTCTAAAAATCGAATCTACCCACATTATTTACTTCCGTTCAGACTAGTTAAGTGTGTGAAGTTCAAAACGTGTGCGATAATTAGTTGGGATTTTATAATTTTTTTAACAAAGCAATCGGACATATTTTCTGCAAATGGAGCAAATCGAGCATCGTGCCGTCATTTAGTGCCGCAGATTAAAAATTAAAAATTAGAGAGGTAGCCGAGATTATGGGCATCTCTTATGAGGAAACTCAAAACATCATAGTCTACGAACTGGGTTTTTATAAGGAGCCCGCGAAGTGCGACCCGCGACTGCTTTCAGTAGAAAATTGGCGCGATTGACTGTTTCTTACGTGACTGTTTGGTGTTATTTGAAGCCGTAGCAGATGACTTTTTGAATCGGTTTGTTACATTGGACGAAACATAGATCCATCACTGTACGTCAGAAACCAAACAACAATCGAACAGTGGAGAAGAGCTTCTCCACCCCCTTAAAAAGGCTAATGCGATTTTGTCGTCAAATAAGGTAATGGCTTCAGTATTCTGGGACTCGAAGTGTGTAATTATGATTGATTATCTTGAAAGCGTCCAAACTATAAATTCAGATTACTAAGTCATTTGCGAGAGGAAATAAAAAAAGCGTCGAGGAATGCTCAAAAGAAAAGTTCTGTTTCACCAAGACGACGCCCGTTTTTACACGTCTGTGCAACCAATTGCCGAAATCCACAATTGTGGCTTTGAACTATTACCGCATCCGCCTTATCCGCCTGATCTTAGGCATCACCAGACCTTTATTCTGTTCCCTACTCTGAAAACGCTCTTGGGAGGTCAAAGATTTTCTACAAATGACGAGGTCAAATCAGCAGTAGACGCATACTTCGACTTTTTTTTTTTCAACGGTCTAAATGCTTTAAATGGGAGATGGCAAAAGTGCATCGAACTTGATGACGTATTTTTATTGTGTAGAAAAATAAAAATATAACTGATTTAGTATGTGTTCATCTTCTTGGTTAGGCCGAATACTTTGCGATCCACCCTCGTACAGAAAGATGACTGGCGTGAGAAATTTCAGAAATATATTGTTCGATAGACCTCTCGGAGACTTATCTACCCCAGCCCCTGTTCTCCCTACACTCCAGCTAGGATTATACAAAGTGTAAACATCATCTAGAAGTGTATAGAATATAAGCATCTCATTGTTAGCGCCAACATTTTTGCATGAACGAGACAAGATAAACTGAATAGCACCGGTGCACCATGTGGTTATACCGATAAGGCTACAAAGTGACCTTTGCCATATAAACTTAAAATACTAAATTTTGAGATGGATGTAATCGTGTAATATAGTAACTAGCTATCCGCTCCGGCTTCGTCCGTGACAAATTAGGCACTCAAACTTTCCTCAGGTACCTACCGCTTTATCTCTCGGGTAGTTTTTTTGTTCGCTGGCTCGGAGCACCTTGTATCTCTTATGAAACTTCTTATGCATTACTCATTTATTTTAATAATAAGTACTAAATTATACCATATGCGAATTAATACCTTATTAGTTACACGTACAATAAAACTAATTTTACGGATTCTATCGCAGTTCATTTAATTATTTAACTGGTCCGACGTTGCAGAAGCTCTACATCAACCGTGGTCACGGGCGGACTGAGATGACAGATGTCCTCATATTATAAATTATTAAAAGTACCAGAAGAATTATATTTTCTTAGTTGTTCCGATTAACGCAAATAGTACTTATTACATCTTGGTGCTAACTAGCACTTGATAGGAGGATTTAGTGTCGACTTGCACTTGGCACAAGGGTTTGGTGCCGACTAGCAGTTGATGAGAAGTTTGGTGTCGACTCGCACTTGGCACAAAAGTTTGGTGCCGACTAGCAGTTGATGAGAAGTTTGGTGTCGACTCGCACTTGGCACAAAAGTTTGGTGTCGACTGGCACTTGGCACAAAGTTTTGGTGCAAACTAGCACTTGATAGGAAGGCTTGGTGTTGACTAGCGCTAGGCTCTCTGGGTTGGTGTAGACTGGCATTCGATAGAAAGTTTTGCACTGGACACTGCTGACACCACTTGTATAAGCGTGTCACCACACATCAAAACTTCTCAGCGGATTTTTATGAAACTCAACAATGTTGTAGCTTTTGTACCAGAATAACATGAAAGCTAAGGAAATACTATCTTGGTCCGCGGGAGGACCAAGATAGTATTTCCTTAGCTTCCGATCCGAGGAAGGAGCCGCGGGCCACAGCTAGTATGTTACATACAGCAAATACACACAACAGCGTAAGCTGCATTATCCGATGTGGATTTATCATTAGCAGAGTCATTAACAGTTTAGGAAAAGGTAGTGCCATGCGCTGTACATGATACTACATCCTCCTAATCAACGGAATTGGGCCGGCACGACCGGGGAGGTATTACATCTCGCTCACACAATACCACCGTAAAGTGACATCAGTGTCGCGCTTCGTGCGGTTTGTGAGTAGCCGGTGGCCCATTGGGGGGCGAATGGAGGGAAACGCATCGGCATAGCAATTATGTGGATGTTCATAGGTGTAAAAGCTCCAATTGCTCGTTTACCCCTATTCTATAAAAAAAATCTGATATATGAAACAATGCAATTATCATCGTTTCGTATGGTCCCTATATTTCAATTTGTCGGTTTCGCATACATTTCTCTGCTAGTGGTGGAAACCAATGTAGCTCGGATAAGCCTCCCTGGAAGTATCGCAACGACGTTTACAGTACTGCAATTATTACAGTTTTATGCAAAATAGAATGTCAAAACCGTTGAAATTCAACGATGATTTCAATTAGTGATTTTCGCGATACATCGCAGCATCACGTTAATGAACAAATAACTACAAACTGAATGGAATATGTGGATAATTGATTATTCAGCGAATAGTTGTGAATTCTACATTAATTAGATTACACGGTCACTTTGCGGCCGCATCCTGTGAGCGAGAGGTGCCTCCGTCGTCATAAGCGCAATAAGATGCGCCATTATGTATACTGTGTAGTACTGTGTAGTACTGTATAGTGCTGTACCACCATTTTACTTCGTTATTGTTATTTCGGAAAAATGTTGAGAGGTTTATCGAAACTGTTTTACGCAATTTTAAACAGACAAATTTAAAGTCGATAAATTTAGTAAAACATCTTGCTTCATTTAATTACTCGTTGATTAGTTTAATTTTTTGTCTAAAGTTACATGAAAACTACAAAGTTACGAGTGCTCCGTCGTTATTGAATCAGTAGCAGCTATTCGCATCATCGTGCAATACTTCTTATTCCGCTTCGTCGGAGGGTGAGTCGTGTCTTTCGAGTTTGCTACCTTGTGAAGGCACCGCGCTTCTTGGACACCGAAGCTTCAGCAGCAGCAACATTGCTATATTGCAACCGGATTCACAAACGACTTTACGGTTTTTTAAGATATGCATTGGTCAACCGAAGATATCTTGGAAATATTTGAAGAGAAAGTAAATGTCCTGAAACAAAACTAAGTTATCACTTTAAGGTTGTTTAAGTTATAGTATTGTTAACAACTTTTTTGTGATATGGCTTCTATTCGTAAAACTCATAAAATATTTGCATGTATTTATAATATCTGTGGACTTATTACACCATGTTAGCCCAGTCCTGTGGTAAGTACCGTAAGGACTTGTGTTACACGTATAAATTTAAGAGATTTTATATATTTAAAATTTCTATTATAATAATACATATAATACATATATAAACATCCATGACCTAGGCGGGATTTGAACCCACGACCTCTGGCGTAACACGCTGTTATAATTTGTGTTCTATAAGATTCTATAAGGGGTCAATATGGGGTCAAAGGATTATCAAGATTTAGTTAAGGCTTTTAGATACATTTATTCAACTGTTCTTTCCACACTCACAATCCACGACAGACTTAAAATAGTACAAGAACAACAATGGGATTAATACAGTTTATGATATTGGTTAGTATAAGTGAGGGTATGGAGTCTTATCTGGCAGTTGTCCGAGACTGCTGGCTGCAACTTGGATGGTCTTTTATCCTTTCGGTCCTCCCAGACGAATTGTTCTTCAATCCTCATATACCATATATGTAGAATGTTATGTTTAATAACAAAAAGAAAAAATCAAAAGAAGTAGAGCTCCTTTTAATGAAATATTAATTCGTGCATTGTGACACGAATATGTAGGTTTCGGGTGGAAGAGAAAAAACTATTTAATTATGATTTGGCGATGGCAGATAGCGTCAGCCATCGCAAATATATCCATCCTCGCCATCGCCAAAAGGAAAAAAAAGTGACATTTCTTCAACACAGTGAACATAAAGCCTTACAGTAAAAAATGACAGATAAACTTTTTTATACAATAGTTAAGTTTCAAAACGTAATTGTTACAACGCGGACTAACCGCCATGTTATCTAAAATGAGCCAGCGCGTCGTCAAATGCATACCATGGTTTACAGCAAATAAAATACTGTTATTGTTATCCATTGATCGCCTGAAGATACCTCGAAGGAAGACAAACTAGGTCCTGAAACATAAAAATCGATATCATGTGTGCCTTCTTCTTCCTGGCCTTATCCCGTTTCTATATCAGATGATATTGTAGTCGACTACCTAATTTAGGGGATTTGACGAGGCCGCCAGATTTTACACATTGAGACTGCGATCTGAGCTCTGGAACATAGAAGGGAACAAGGCCCAATCCTAATCGGAATTTGAATACACGAATCCAGGTTTCCTCGCGATGATTCCCGTCATCTTAAGATCATCCAGAAAATGTGCTTAAGTTAGAACAACTCATTTGTTCATGGCCGGGATCGAATCGACGAGTGCTAAGGTCCCTAAATTCAATATCATGTGGCAGTGGCAGGCTCCGACTTAAACCGGGTTGTAATAAATGGCCGATATTATTCTTAATTTTAAAGCAAACGTTTAACATAATAGTGCTTAGCTAAGCAGTGGGCTGCTCGTTTCCTCTCCGCAAATTCCTCGTATTCATACGACAGGCTTCACAAATCAAACTAAATCCACAGGCTGTAGCGGTTCGTTCATCTGACGTCACAATGCCTGCGCTTATTTTGTGCACCACTCACTATACAACAAGAACGTTTTCACAAACATATTTGTGCGAATACCATGCTACGGAATTTTGTAGGAAATTTTAATTCGCGTTATTATATTAGTTGTATCATAGAACAGACACACTGATACATTCTAAAATATTTCGCTACATTAATATATTTTTCAACTCAACATCGTTATCATCATCATTAGGCGGACCATATCCACTACTGGACATAGGCCTCGGTCATAGAGCGCCATAGGTCACGGTCATTAGCCACTTGCATTCAGCGGCTCCCCATCGTGTAGATGGTATATAGCATACAAATCCTATCTGTAGTTCCGGAGACTAGCACGCTCGAACAAACGACAGACTCTTCAGCTTTATAATACTATAGTATAGATTTCTAAGTGAAAATTTCTCTACTTCGGATCAAAAGAAAATGGCATACATGTAACTAGTAGTACTACAGTATGATCAATTTTCAATTAATAGAACAAGTCATAGTCCACACGGTTTTAATTCTTTGAGGGCACCTCACTCCTCTCAGAGGCGGCTGAAGATCAAGAACACGAAGATATGAATCTCACCTCATTGCACTGTAGCGAATTTAGGGCTTATTCTAAGATGTGGAACAACTTCTGTAACGCCAGTCTATGATCACTTACTAGCCGTGGAAGCACTACCTTATCCTGCAGATTCCAGTTGTAGCAATTATGTAATAAAACTTAAATATGTTATAAAAAAGTATATCTGTCATCTTTCACTGTAACGTTTAATGTGCTCTGTGTTGAAAAAATGTCATTCTTTTTCCTTTTGACGATGGCAAGGGTGGATATATTTGCGATGGCTGACGATATCTGCCATCGCCAAATCATAATTAAATAGTTTTTTTCTCTTCCCACGGGAACCTACATATTCGTGTCACAATGCACGAATTAATATTTCATTAAAAGGGTGAGTTCATGATTTCTTGCCGACGCCATGTTTGATTGTTGTTTTGATGTTAAATTCTATTTAATTGTGAGAGAGTTTATATCTGACATTAGTTGACTCATAAAGCCAAGAGAATGTTTATCTTATTGGTTGTGTGTTCCTTTTCGGAGCTCTTCTCCTTTTAATTTTTATTTTGCTGTTTATTAAACACTATATTATTCAAATATCGAATATAAAGAATGAAGGACAACCCGTGACAATTAGTGTTTATGGAATAATGACAATATATATAAAGGACCATCCAAGTTGCAGCCGGGAGTCTCGGACAACTGCCAGATAAGACTTCATACCCTCTTTATTACCAACCATATACCAATACTCTTTATTACAAATCATATCAAAAACTGTATTAATCCTATTGTTCCTCTAGTATAACTTTAAGTTTGTCCTGGATTGTGAATGTGGAAAAAGCAATTGAATAAATGCGTATAAACGTCTTAGCTAAACCTCTGTACCTCTTTAACCCCTTGAAGATCCCTTTATAGAATTTACAGACTTATAGAATTCCAATATAGAATTAAAATGGTAACACACTCACCATCAAATCCTAACCTAGTCCAGAAACTGAGCATAAATATGTGTCACCAAAAAACGAAATATGATGACACCGATGATCGAGGTCTTGTAAAAAAAAAGATGATAAATATTTTTTATTTATGACTAGAGAATTCAAAATATATTAAAGCAGGACAAAGCTTCATGAATAACGCCATAATTTGCAACTGTGCTAAAAAATTAAACTAAGAAGTCAAAGATTTTCAAATTGACAATCTGCTGGGTCAGTGGGTAGCCCAAGCGGTTACACCAGTGCGGTGAACACAAGTTCAAGTGCCACCCAGTCGTTGAAGTTTATACATTAACACATTTCTATAATTAAAAAATATATAGCAAATTTATACGAAAAATATATTAATATGAATAAAACGGATACACAATCTTGTTTAATATAGATTAAAGAATCATGCGAACTTAAATATTTGATTGTCCGGAAGTTGTGTTAACACATGGCTACTCTATGCACAATAGACGTAGACTCATGTCAGGAACAATGGCTCCTATTGTCCTGTTCCCGAGATAAAGCTGTGTAACTTATTATGTCGCGTGGGGACGGTTCAGTGGATGGAAAATAGTCCGACAGTTGTTGATAGAATGTACAGAACCAGACAGCCAAGTTAGAGCTACAAGATAAAGTGAAAACGTAACATGTGTCTGTGCGCTTTCTTTGAATCCAGTGAAACGGTAGGTGAACGCGACAAGTGCAACGCGCGCCTACCAATAAAATATATAATAAATAATACGTTTCCTTACTTACTTCCTCGGCGTTACTACTCATTGTGGGTGTTGGCCACCTCCACGTACGTCGGCCACTCGGTTAAGCCGTCCCGTATTTCTTTTCATAGAGGTCTACGCAACTTTATGGATCTTTTACATGCCGAGGGTTTAGATCTGCGATGAATGATATCTGATGATACTTTACACGGGCTTGGAACCCATGGTGTAAAAACCTTTCTTCCTACCATGTCATTTGTTAGACGACAGGGGAGGTACCTCTCGCTCACTTGATACCGCCATAAAGTGACACCTACGGTGTCGCGTTCCATGCGGTTTATGAGTAGCTGTTGCTCCAATGGGGGTGAGGTGAAAAAGAGGGTAATTCATTGGCATTACGGATGTTCATGGGCGTCGGTAGTCGTTGAAAGTCTGCGATTGCTTGTCTGTATCCCTGTACTATAAAAAAATGTGGATTTTTTACAAACTCTATAAAACGAATCCAAAAAATGAACTAATGCATGCACTTTAATGTGTTCAATATTTTAGCACCTTGTTTTTTTGGTTTATGCTAAGTAAAATTATTAACCGTCACGTCCACATCTATCAAAGTTTCTTTCTGTCATCACAACAGATCGTGGAACAATCGGGTAACCGTCCACTGGTCGCACTAAACAGTAACAGTAGCTGAATTTAACAGGCACGATCGTAGAGGTACCTCTCGCTCGCATGCTACTGCCTTAAAAGTGGCGGAAGGCCGAAAATACTTTAACACTGCTAATTTATTATCCAATTATTTTACAAATAAGTACACCTTACTGTTTTCCCAGCTTTAAATTAATTTCAAGAAAATGGCGTCTCGAGCTAGTAGCGTTGGGATTAATTATAATATGATCGGTTGTTTATTTACGAGCTCTTGAGGGCCAGAACCCAACAAACTGTGATTTAGTGTTTAAAGTACAGTCAATTATGTAAAATATTAAGCGTTATGTCAACGTACTTTCTGTTCTTGAACCTACACTATTTATTCTTATTTTGCCGCAGGAAAACGCACTTATGCGCCTTTACTGGTCCTGGGTGAGGTCCAGTGGTGTGCGGGACTCACGGCACATTATAGTGCCGAGTACCCATAATAACCACCGCGAGTGCCATCGGTGCCGCCTTTAGTGTGGTGCCCCGGAACACGACGCCACCTCCACAAATGGGGTTATCCCGCACCACAGGACAATCCCACCAAATTTGCGACAGTGCTATGAGGTAAAGTTCCTATCCTCGCCCCTTGCCCCGTGTGAAAAAGGGTACAAAGGGCGTCTCCTTCTGTTGACCTTTTGTCCCCTCTTCTCGTAAGAGGGGTAGAAATTATCATGTTTTTTCTCAGCTACTCAGAAACTTGGAACAGCTGGATACACACAACCGCACGAAACGGTTTCTGAGTAGCCGGCATTGGAGGGGAGAAGGAATGGAGCGCAAAGCATCTGCAAGACAACAATAATTTCGTGGGTTCTGGTAGTCGTCAAGAGCGCCCAGATTGCTCACTTTCTCATTTTATACTATAAAAAACTCAGGATCCTATTACAATTCATATCAGGAGGACGAGTACTTTATAAAAGAAATATAAATAAGATACCCACAGGCCTTATTCACCCAAATTTCAAATTAAAACTTGAACCATTCCACGTTTTGTTTTTACTTTATCTGTTCTCTTTTATATTAGCTCACGATGTCAGGGAAATCCTCTTTGTATGACTTCGTTGCAATAAAACGAGTAAATACGTGCTTGGGTGACTACTGTTATTGATATTTTTGTTAGACAAATAGTACATATACCATTTTTGACCCCAGAGAAAAATGACAGCCTGTCAATCAATAAATTTAAAAAACAATCCAAACCTCAGCAAGATCTGCAAGAAGGGTGTAAAGCTTCGTAAGTAAAAAATAATACATAGCTCATTATCATAAAAGTGGAAATTGGTGTGTGCTGGCATTGAATGCAAGTGATTGCAGTATATTGAGCACTAGAGGGCGACGCGGATATTAGGAATAATTAACCTAACTGTGGCAATAATTAACCTAACTGTGGCAATAATTAACCTAACTGTGGCAATAATTAACCTAACTGTGGCAATAATTAACCTAACTGTGGCAATAATTAACCTAACTGTGGCAATAATTAACCTAACTGTGGCAATAATTAACCTAACTGTGGCAATGATTTCTGTAAGCCTCTGCTATATGTATTTTATATTTTCCTGCTCCTGTTTTCTTACATTATCACGAAGCTTTTCCATCGCTGTCTGTAACTCCTCTGTCAAGAACACCGGTCTTAAATCAAGTGCGTTCCTGACCACCTGCTGTACATGCATTGATTGATGTGTGCTGATACTTAGCGGTTGGTTGACAGACTGACCCGGACCTAGGGCTTCGTTAGGCTTATTTAAAGGTTATTATTTGAGAAATTAACAATTGGTACTACATCTTACTAAAGAGAAAAAAGCCATAACAAATGTGCAGCTACAAAGACCTGGAGTCGGTATTTGGCAAGTTACGGTATATCAGATTTTTTTTTAGTTCTACAAGTCTGAACATTTTATTATGATTCATATTTTGTAGGAATGTCTATTTTTAAGGTTTCGTACCTGAAGAACAATACATTAAAGAAAAATAGCATGAATATGTTCATATGTTTTCATTCTGTGCGTCTGTGAAGACTCTTTCAGGGACGCATGTCAAGATGAAATTTACGTTTGCCTACTCCGGTCAGAAGTATCTTGGATCAGAGAAAAATCAAACATCTTAATCAACGATCAGTAAATGTGACTGCATAAATTATTATTTCGACACAATGTAACATAAAACTTTTTTCATATAGTACCTACAGGAGGACAAACGAGCAACCGAAGCGCTCCGACAAGCACCGCGTCCAGAGACATTTGTATTATTATCGTGCAGATGCGTTGCCCTCTTTCCTTCCGCCTATCCTGTGGGCTGAAAAAAGGAGTACCTCCCAGGAAGGTATACCCGATCGTTCCCTCCCTGCAATGGAGCATGGCACTACATCCTATTAAAGTGAAAAAGAAAAATATTATCGCCAATATTTTACATAAAATCATTGCCATGTGAACAGCCAGCAATCGAACATTATCAGAGCGTAAAAATGATAACCAGACAGACCTTATATAACACACCTGTGACAATAAATAATAAATTTCCGCACATCATTTAATTTCACAAATGCAATGCTTTAATTGTATTAAATGTTAAATGAAGCGTTAGTTCATTTGTGTAGAATAAATACAGGCACACGTAGGTATGTATGTATAGATAAATAACAGCGACAGGGTTGTCAAACTCATTCGTAAATATCATATTCGATATAAAATTAATATTTCAAATTCAAATTCAGTTGTATGTATCTTATAATCCGAATCATCCAAAATCTTTCTCTCTCACAAAACTTACAGGCCATATGGGGGATATCGTGAAAGGGGGAAGGGGCGACAAAAAAAATGTAACAAAGCGAATAAAATAGCGATATGAATTTCTATGATAAAAACTCCTCAAGAATAATTTAATTCTAAGTATACAAGGGATAAACAAAGAATTGGATCATCTAGACGGCTATACGCCCATAGATATACGTATTAATTTTGACATGCAAATGCGTTGCCCTCGTTTCCACTTCCTCACTAATGGGGTATCTGTACTTAGAAACCGCAGTGCCACTTCCCTCCCCGGTCGTGCCAGCCCAAATCAGCTGGTTTTTTTGACGGACGCTAAGGGGCGAAATTTACCTCCCCATCATCAATCCGAGACTACTCATAATCAAGGTTGCACATCCCGCTTCGGTTGCAATGTAGCAATGACGTTTCCACAAAATTGTTTTAGTATTTCTAGCCGAGAACCCCAGGGCTACACTGGGCTACAGCCTGTACGTCTATTTGCGTTGAAAGCTTTTAAATTGTTTAAAGTTTGTTTACCGAACAATCCTAACATCCCTTACCTCATTTCACTTTAGATTAATATTGAACTCGGTTAGATGTTGCAAAAGCCAAAGCCATTTTCTCTGCGTAAAAGAACTGAACGAAACATGTATATATATAATACACATATTGACTGACAGACACTCCATATCGATCCGAGTTAAAGGTATATAAATGAACTAGCAGGACCCGCCATTTCACCCGCGTAGCATGATAAAATACCACATAAACTTCACCCTGCTAGTTCACCCTTAGGGGTAGGATTTATAAGAATCCTTTCTCAATGCTCACTTACACCATGAAAGGAATCTCTGTACGAAATGTCATGTTTCTACGTGCAGTAGCTTCGGCCCTTATGTAACGAAAGAGTTAATAGAATATATATAGAATAATATTAATCATATTTTCTTTCCTTACTATAACCAACCAAACCTTTAACCAAAGTCTTTACAGTACTTAATACAGGACTGGTAGCCCAGGTAGTGGTGTGAAGAGTAAAAAAAGTGATGACTAGGACCTAACTTTCTCTAACAAGCAGGCTTCTTCTAGTCCTGTGTCTTATATAGTATATGGCAAACGAGCCTTTTGACCACTAGTGACGCCAATAAATATTCCCATTATTGTTGTCTTGGTGATGCTCCAACTACTCACAAACCGCACGAAATTGTACAGCACAGGTGTCATTTTACAGGGGTGGCATGTGAGCGAGATGTACCTCCCCGGTCGTGCGCGCCCAATTCAACTAAAATGCAGCATGACTTATTAGGTATGTGTGCTTGTACGCCCATTATGAGAAATAATTGTGCAATTAACATATCGCTAATAACAATAATACTTTATTTGCATCAATCATGGTTATACAAGGACATGTTACAAAGATCATATGGAACGCATATTTCGCTACTCTTAATAACAGCAATCAAATTAATGAACTGTAATAGTAAAAATACACAATAATACACAATATGCCTATAGCTATTAACTATTTATACATTTATAACGTCTTTGATATTATGAAACTTAAGAGAAAATAACCATTCATAAAATTTAGATTTACATTTTCTAGGTCTAAGGTTCCTTCAATCATTTGGTAACTTTTTATAAAGCTTATACACATATTTAGACGGCTCCGGTTATATTTGCTTAGACTAGGATTTTCATCTATGTGTCTGCTACGAGGTGTACCACCACGCCTCGTCATCGTCTGCCACGAGGTGTTATTTCATCTGCCGGTAGAAAATAAGCCAAATTGTTTGAATGTAGGTACATAGGATTCATCTGGTCTAAACCCACATAATACACGGATACATTGCTCTGTAATTTTCCGTCCTGTAGCCGCATATAATAAGATCATAGCGCAGAAGGGATTCAATGCGTGCACGGTAATAAGACAAGATAGCTATTTTATCTGTTGGATATTCATTTTAACTACTTGAGAGCGAATGCAATTTTCATTCGCTCCCAAGTAGTTATTTCGCCAAGTCGCTAATTATGTTATGTGTAATTTCTAGTTGTTAAATGTTGTATTACATTATTGCACATAGAATTTTCTATTAGCCATTTCTTTCATATTTACTATATTAAGTTTTGCTAGATTATTATTATTGTCGCTCCTATTAAATGCAATAAATTTAGATTTATTTAAATTAATTACTAGCATATTCATATTGAGCCATTTAATTATTACCTCAATTTTATTATTAATTTCATTTTCTAATATATTAATAATTGTGTAATTATGTTATATTTTTTATTTGTTGTAACAATAATTGAAATGTCTCCTGCATATTTGTAATGCATAATTTTATTAAACATCATTTACGCACAAAAGGAATAGAATAGGGCCGAGTAGACGTCCCTGTGGCACTCCATATGTGTTATGTTTGTATTCAGATGAATGTAATGAGACTTGTTTATTATTATTTAATTTACAGATAGTAACACAATGTTGCCTATCAGTAAGGTAAGTAGAAATCCACTGACGTGCGTGTGTTTGTAGCAGTAGCTAATGTGAGACTAGATCAAAGGTTTTAGACAAATCAAAGAATAGCCCTGGGTTCAGATTATTTTTATTAATACTTGTGAGTGTTGCCTTTAAAAATAAAAAAGCTAAAGTGGTAGACTTTCTTTTATGAAATCCAAATTGATAATTTGATATTTTTTCATATTTGTAACAGAAATCAAAAAGCCTTATTAACATCCACTCCTCATATATTTTAGATATAATGATATTAATGTCACTAGACGATAATGATGCCTTAAATTGATGCTGATGTTAGTCACGAGTGGATCATGGTTGCTGTAAAGCTTCTGAAACGTCCGGCTAGATAAATAATTAAATAATCTGCGATAAAATCCGTAATAGTAGTTTTATTGTAATCATTGGACGGTAGTTATTGTCTTGTTTTCTCGTTTTTTAAAAATGGGTTTGATGACAGATTGCTTTAACATATCTGGAAATTCCCACATGAAAACAATAAATTGATTAGGTAAGTCAGTATTTCCGTCGGGTGATTAAAATATGTTTTATAATTTTTGTATTTATTTCATCGTACCCTTGAAATATTACTGTACAAATTAAGACAGTAAACATTGCTGTCTTAATTTGCTGACACAATTTCCTTCGGATACATTATCGTATTGTTATCTATTTTGGTGTTTTCTATATCTTCATTTTCTATCCAGTCCAAGTTGCTTTACACTTGTTATCATCTTTATTCATGTAATTAAGCATTGAATGCTTCTTGGATTTAGAGATGCTTTTTTAATAGATTAGAACATATATTTATTTTTGGTGGCCATGTTATTGTTTTTATAATAATAATATTATTATAATGATATCATAAAGAGCAATGGTAAACTCCCAAACAACGTTTTATATCTTTGTGAATAGTTGCGTCTCTATTCGAAAAGAATGTAATAAATGAGGAGTCCTTTTCAGCCTGGTATGTTTAAAAATCTTTATTTGCGAAGGTTAAATTTAAGAGAAAATCATTTTGAATTTTCATAAAATTATTACTGTAGTACGCTATATGTGGGTGATTTTCAACTGTCATTAATGACAATAACGCTAAGTATTTAGGTCTGTGAGGTCTTATAATAATGAGGAGGAAATAGATAAATTAGGTAGGCAATAGACAAATGAAAATATTGGGACATTAGGTATCGTCACCGAAGCCTTGTTCCCAACTTGTACATTGAGATCATCACTCTTATGTAACTTTGACAATCTGACCACCAAAATCGAAAGGGATGACGATCTATTTATGACAGTATAGCTTAAAGTGCTTTTCGATATTCCATGTAGAACCTTGGGTATGTTATGACTCTTTGTTAGCGGTCACACATCTAAGCAGCAGCTGGTAACGCAGTTACATAACATTGCGTATCTGTTGATATGCGGACGCCGTTGATCCCCGGGCCCTTCAACTTGGTTGTTAGATATGTTGCTCTATAAGTAATGATTAAGCTAAATCTATTCTATGTATTAAGAACTCTGACTACAGTAATGTGTAAGTAAAATATGATAGTCAGCTGAGTTATGCATTATTGACGAAATAATTAATAGTATCTTGATCATGCCATCAAGACTTGCGACAGGCGCTGCAATATATTGCTGGTAGCTGGCCCATCGTAAATATCGTACGGGCTTCATTACATGGGCGCAACAGCCCACAGTCCGCCGACCGACTAAGCAACTGCAATAGTGTTCAGTAATTGAAGTCCTGCCAGGTGTACCTTTTGGAATTAAAGTATATCTGTAACGTGGGTATGTAACCAGGGGACATTATGTATGTCAGGATTATTTTTTTCCTCTGATGATTATTGCTATCAGCATTAATATTTTGGAATGAGGATGTTCGTCTATTCATATTCAAGTTATCAACATGTTTAGATCACATTAGATTAAATGAGAGCTGCCGCAATGTCAAGATTTTCACTTTGTGTGGGAGAGCTCGATGGAAGTATCCCTGTCTGAACGACTTGTAATCTCTATAAAAATGGCCATTAACAGCTTTCTCCCATCTGCATAAGTAGTGACACGGTGGCTTCGATTAACCTGAGCTGTTGTTAATTGATGTTCGACTTCTACAAGTTTTTCTGGCATACATGTTGTATAGCCACATGCTTCTAAAAAGCCTATGTTGTCTATAACCTATGTTGATCCAAGATAAATAACACCCTCTATAAAATACGATCTTATATCAGTACCCTAAGGAAATAAACTTTTCGTAATATCAGCATCTGATGAAATTGCTTTGTGGAGTCCAGAACAATCAATAAATAATATATCCATTTGCATGCAACAATCAAAAAAGATTTCAACAGATTCATGTCCTTGTTGTAATTCTATACATAATATTCTATATATAATGTTGTATTATTGCGGTCAGGAAAGACACAGGTATGATTACGATTGACTGCGCGTCTGTAGCCTGGGATTATTCATTTTCCTGTCGTATGTTCGTTGGTTACAGGTTCGTTCCTAGGAAATTGTTGGTTTTCCTACAATAGAACTGGAATGTCGGATTCATTTGATTTCCCTGGCAATTTCTCAACCATAGCTGAATGTGATCTAATATAACAATGTAATCAAGGCGAATTGAACTAACAGCTTCCCTTCGTATACGTAACTAGCATGCATGGCACACGCAATCTATTGCATAAATAATATAATAATAATAATAATAATATCTGTGGACTTGTCACACCATATCAGCCGTGCCCTGTGCTAAGTACAGTAAGGACTTGTGTTACAAGTACTAGACAACGGAAATAGATTTAATATTTTTTAATAAATTTAAGAAATTTTATATATTTAAGATTTTTATTATAGAAATACAAATAATACATATATAAAAAAACCAAGACCTAGGCGGGATTCAAATCAAACACACGGTCTTAACCGCCACGTCACCAACTGAGCCAGCCGGTCGTCATAATAAGCACAACATCATAAGAGTATATACAAACGTGACAACATATGTTTACTTGTAAGAATTAAACATTATTATACATCCACTTATGATATAGACCTACATAAATATAGACCTACATATATCATACCTGTCGAGGTGAAATGCCCGGTCTTTAAATAATCAATTATGGATGTTTCCAATTCTGAGGGATTGTTTTTCATTAGGAATATTTTGTCACTTCGTCTTTGAATAATAGAACAGCCACATAAAATGCAAACATGACTTCCCCTGTGACTTGATCCAGCTTATTGAATATCTTCACGAGAAACTTCTTGTTCCGTGTTTACATTAATGCAGCTATTGCAAGATATCAGCATTCTTCGCAGACAACATCATCAGTAATCTTAAAGTGAATAATACACACAGAAGCTAGGTAGTGTACACAAAATCACGCCCTGAAAAACTAAATGTGGACCACCAGAGGTGTGCGGAAGAAATTTATTGCGCCTACCCCGCTGCTTGTATTAGGTCAGTGTATAGTGTTTCATACTTAAGATGGGGGTAGTTTAGGTAGATAAATAGGTCCAGCTGATAAATGCAGAAGTGACGCTTGTATCCAACTGTAAGGAGTAAAGTAGCACTGTGGGATATCGCCGTAAAGTATTGGCACAAACGTCGCAGTTGACGCACGTGTTCCTTCTAAAAGGACTCATTTTCCGATATTCAACAAATCCCAGGAGTGAAGCAAAGTCAAAGTCAATTATCACGCACAGAGGCAAATTCAAGTACCTCTGGCGGTCCGGGGTAGTTAAACGAGCAATGTAAAACACAGAACAATAATTATCGACAGAAAACAGCGATGCGATAGAGCAACTGGTCTTGTGTAAATGCAACACGAAAAAACTGCCACAATAGACAGTTGTGACTCTTTATCATCATCATCATTATCAGCCCTTATCGATCCTCTACTAGATATTGGCCTCTTTCAACGAACGCCTAGACGGCCGATGTCCTGCTACTCGAATCCATCCCGGCGAAGATCGTCTTCCCACGTGGTGAACGGTCGACCAACACTGACACGACACCAGTTGTGATTAGAGGTATTATATATTAAAATATCGACTAAAAATAATGTATTTTTATTAAAAAATCTTTTTAACTTATGTATTATTTAAAAAGATATTTCATTCATAGTTCTGTGAGGTTATCTTATTACCTGAAGACAAAAAGTCTTCGTAGTCAGTCGAACTGTTGAGGCTGGACTAGCGCCGCCAACCAGTATTAGGTCCCTCCTATAAAAGTTAAAAAAAAAACGTTATGTTATCGTTATTGTAAATGATAATTAGTAAATAAACTTATATGAAATGATCGAATTAATTTCCAAATAAAATATTTTTTTTTTTTTTTTTTACTTCAAAAGAGTGTGAGGATAGCCCCATGCTATCATTTAAAAATATTCGTTGAACACTGGTTATTACGAAGTTTAAGCATAGCGACCCTAAACTTTGTAATATTTAATCGATTGAGCTAAAATACTATTGTTTCGTTTAGTTCTACAACATACTATAAGACATTTGCTCAACCAATGGCATTTGTCTTTTATTAATAATTATTTTTATTTGTAGTTTAGGGAAATAAAGATCATAAAAAAGGCATAATAAGTTATGAAATAAACTAAATGGTATATTTGCATCGATTCTCCTGTAGATCAGCGAGTCAATACCGCTACGTGCCTACGAGCAGTTTAAACCACTCCTCCCTGGCTCCGCACGCCCAACCCCTGACATGTCGCACATTCCGAATGCTATTATTTATTATTCCACTCGCGCTTCAGATTAAAAGTGGCTTTTAATTTACGTACGGATTTTTCATACGAAATTGGCGTGAGCAATTGAACTGTTATCATCGTCATCAGACAGTGTCAATACCGTTGTTCTGTTGCAGTGCACAACAGTCACGAGAGCACTCTCTTTTCGGTCATTCTCCTATTCTGATGGAACGACCGTGGCAGACCGTCACGACTTAAGAGAAATCATGTGCAGGACCTTTTCAGAAAATATAGCAGAATTCTTTTAGAAAGAAGTACCATACACCATAATGCATACTGTACTGAGTCTCTTCGTCACTTCACCACCTGGATATACTAGGTACATCCCCGGTGGGGCCCCCACCGGGGCTGTACCTAGTATTACTTACGATCGGTCCCGCGGCAGAGAAGGGCTTCGGTCTTTTCTAGTCTTACCCAAGGCCCTACCCTCTCTGATCATGAGGTCAACGCTCGTCGGGTATAGACGTGGGTGTCATCCGCGTAATAGATGACACCCAACCCGGAGAGGAGATGGCCTCGCAGGGCCCAGTCGTAGCCGACGTCCCACAGGATTGGTCCAAATACAGAACCCTGCGGGATGCCGCGCCCGACTCGCCGCCACTCCACGGACCCCGACCGGTTCTCGACAGCCACTCTGCGACCGGAGAGATACGCCTCCAACAGCCTCACGAGATAGGGAGGCTTGAAGAATTTCAGTGCCTCCCGTATCACGCTATGCGCGAGACTATTACAAGCGTTCGCGATGTCCAACGACACCGCGACCACCACCTCCCCCTTTGTCCCGCCTCACCCGTCACCGCCCGCAGGCGCATGAGGGCATCGATCGACGACCCGCGTATACGGAACCCGAGCTGTGACACCGACGGTCAGGGTCCCGCGCCCTCCTCCAGTTGCTGAACGAGATGGGAGGCCACAATCCGGTCTAAGGCCTTCCCAGTCTCGTTCAGCAGCACCACCGCTTGAACCGACGACGCCGAGTCCATTGGCCGCCCAGCCTTCGGAAGCAGGCAGAGCCGACCCTCCTTCCATGCCCCCGGGAATTGACCAGACCGCAGGCAGCGGTCAAAAATTTCTCGGAGGCTATTCCCGAGATGCACGAGAGAGATCGCCAGCACTCTCCCGTGTACCCCGTCTGGACCCGGTGCCCCTTTCTTACTCTGGAGGCGAGTCAGAATCGCCTCCATTTCAGCCTCCGTGACGGGTGGCGGAACACCCTCCTCCACGTCCGATGTCTGTCGAGCCATCCTGAGGGGCGTGAAGCCCACGGGTGTGTCGGGAAACAATTCCCCGACGATCCTCCCCAGTTGGTCCGGCTGGAGCATCTCCATGATGGGAGCCGACGGGGCGCGGAGCTTGTTACGCGCCCATTAGACATATACGGTCGGCCCCAGGGATCCCTATCGAGATCCCTTACGAGCTCCAGCTGGGCCTTCTCCTTGGCTCGGCAAATGGCCTGCTGCAGGATCTTCACCTTTTCCACATAGACGTAGCAGCCTGTCGTCCCTGTCGACGGCCTGGGGTCGTCTCCGCCTGCTCCGGGTGTACTGCCTCCTGGCCCCGTTGCAGGCGGTCCGGAGGCGGGATAATTCGGCCCTCCATCAATAGAGCGCTCGCCGATGGGGCGGACTCCTCGCGGGTGGCATGGCCGCTCTGCACATCGCAGTGAATGTGTTGCAGAGCCTACCAGCCGCCTCGTTCACCCCTAACTCCGACAGCGGCGGGAGGCTCCAACGGCCGACGATGGCGGCCTCCTCTGCCAGCTCCCGGTTGAGCCTAGTGTGAGATTGCGGTTCGGTAAGAAGTATACCCCTACGAACGCCACTTCTTCCCATACCGCCGCCACATACCCGCGGCGCCTCGCTTCCTCGTGTCCCCAGCCCAGCTTGGACTGGAGGCTACGGCATACGGCTCCGCTACAATCGCGACGTCAATCGCTCAATCCGCCATGGACTGCAGGAAAAGGTCCGGAGCCCTAGCGGAGTGGTTGACGTTCACCTGGAGAACGCTGAGACGGCGAGGCATATTAGGCCATCTCTACGTTCGATCCCGAACGGTTCCCCCCCTGAGTGGGAAAGGGAAAGGGAAAAAAAAAACGGCCTTGTGGCCGGGCTGACCGCAGCGGTAGCACAATGTGCTGCGGTCTGTGCCACTGAGGCACGTACTGGACACGTGCCCCATCCCCAGGCAGCGATAGCAGTGCCTGGGGCGCGCCATCAAGAAGTGGTTGCCAACACGGCTCCACCCCAACACTAGTCTCCCGGCCTGCAGCAGCTTTTTAGCTGCGGTTGTCGGGAGTTCAACATGGGCCGTTCCCGAGCCCGAGCGCAGGTTACGTACAAGAACCTGGCCCGGGTTACAGGCCCCTTCCTTGGCCACCGCGGTCGCCAGCCGTTCCGCGGCGATTGCGTCGCTTAGGCCCGAGAACCTTATGTCATCCGAGGAGCGGGGGAGCATCAGCTTCGGTTTTACCGCCTCCTTCTTCTTCGCCAGCAGCGCAGAAGCCGCCGGTGTTACTTGTTTCTTCGCCGGAGGCGCTGGTGCCACCGGCTTCTTTGTTGCCTTACGGCGGACGACGTCCATTCATGCGCCACCCTCTCCCTGTGAGGGACGCTCTTCCGACCCTCCACCAACTGCTGGGCGGAGGAGGAGGTTGAGGGACCGAACGCGGTCCACCCTATGCTTTCCACTCCCTGCCCTTTTTTCCCCTTCTCTTTTCCCTTCCCCTTCTTTGGTTGAGGAAGTGCTGGGTACTCCCTCTGTTCCCTCTCCGCTGCTGTATGCTCTGCCTGCACAAGCGCCGTCCTCTTGGTTGCAATAGCCGCCCTTAGCTCTTGTGCTAGTGGCTTATTGTCACCAGCCAGAGGAGGGCGGCAGGGTGGGGCATGAGGAAGCCGCATCTCTAGGCCTGAGATGCGGGTGTCGACAATATTTCCCACCATCCGGGCAACCTACCTCATTAGGGCGGCCATATTGGGAACTCCGGTCCCCTCAGCCAATCTTTTCCTTCCTCCCTCGTATTCCCTCCTTTAGGCGCGAACCTCCTCCCTGCGGTTGCCCAGCTCCCTTTGCAGGCGAGCGTTATCCGCCGTGAGACGCTTCATCTCATCATCCTCCGTCCTCCCCACCAGGGACTCCTATATCTCCCTAATGGAGCCCGCGGCCCTCTTAATTTTAGAGGCGTAGCCCCCTTTGAGGTTGGCCGACTTGCCCGTTAGGTCGAGTATTAGCGCCAGGTTGGCCTCCCCCTCAACCTTCACCTCTTCGGCCCCGCACCTTTCGATGTCCTCCAGAATAATAGGATTCTTTCAGTCTCTGTATTGGTCGATACTCCCTCCTTCTCCTTTAAAAACACCCTCTTCCGTAGGGCCGCCTCGAACTCAACCTCCTTCTCATTATTAATGCGCTCACGCAGCGCCGCCCGGGCTCCGACTTTTCGCGACGCACTGCGTCCTGGTTTCCGAAACCCCTGTCTCCGAGCCGGAGTCACCAGAACTCTCGGTGAAAAAGCGCCTGCGCCCCAACTCAACTCAGTCAGCGAGGCCAGTCACGAAAAATACTCCAGAACTTCTTAGTTCAAGACGATCCCCGTGGGGCGCCCCCCGCCCCTTCCCCTCGTCGAACCACAC
>JAFELO010001043.1:886413-896627 GCA_017140195.1 Eumaeus atala | reverse complement strand
CCATTCCCCCTGACATGTTCATTCTTTAAAGGCGAGAATAAATAACAAAAAACACCAAAAAACAAAACAAACCCCATTTCTCGAAATGGCTGGCACCAACTTCACGAATTTTAGACAAAAACCCACACAAGACCTACGCAGACGAAAATATACGAAACTATTCGGTACACCATAACGAAACAGAGAAACAACACGACACAAGTCCGAACGGTCAGAACCAGGACAAGTCTATATAGACGACTTACTGATTTTTTCGATACGAAAGCCGAACTATAAAAATATAAGTATCTCCGCAACCCGAACCAGCATCGGAACGATCGACACCACTGACACTATGATCGCAATACCAAGCATACACCGGTAGTACCGGAAAAACAGAGTAACGTAACCTAACCTAACCTAACCTAACCTCCGGGAGAATGAAAGATGTCTTAGACTTTCCAACTGAAGCTCTCCTAATTTGGTAGCCGTCTGTTGCACAGTTTGTGGTCCAGTGTTGTCGTGAAGTAGCAGTGGCGTGGAGCGATCGACCTAGGTTGTTTAGCCGCTAGCTTTTTCATCATGGTTTGTAATCGCTGATAATAGACATCAGCCATAATAGTCTGGTCAAATTTGAGGAAACTGTAATGAACAATACCGGCACTAGTCCACCAAACGCTTGCAAGGAAATATTTTGGGGATATTTGTCACTTGGGCAAGGATTTGGCTGTAGCTGACCAGGATCCAACCATTACGCTGAGAGCTTCCTATTATCGTAAAGAAGCTATTATTCATCACAGGTATGATGACGCACATGATACGGCTTGAAATACCTTCATTATTGTGCCATTAGTAATATAAAGCAGTAGTCGGCGCACGTCTTCCGGTTTGCTTCATTCTATTCGTGAGGTACCCACCTTTCAATATCTTTTCGATTCCCCAATTTTCTTCATGTGAATTAAAACAGTTTTATCACTAATATCGCAGTATGCAGCTAACTCGAACTCGGAAGTAGTTTGCGATGAATCCGCTTCCAATAATAGCCTTCATCTCTTCATAATCAACTTGGGTCTCAGACCGTCCACGGGGCTTGTTCTGCAGGTTAAAATTTCCGGAACGAAAACGGTGGAACCAAAAACAAACTGTGTTTTGCAAAAGAAAACAGATCATTGACCCTTCGCCTCGTTTCCACAGTGTCACGGCGGAACTCGTAAATAATTGGATATTTTAAGTTTTCCATTTTGTAAAATGAGATACGCAAACTAAAAAAAAAGACAAATGAATGACGGTCATCGAAGTGCAAATACATGACTAAATAGCTGTATAAGTTTGAATTTGGAATTCCTTACCAAAGAGAATAAATTCGTGATTATAGCGGCCAGTATGGAAAACGCTCATTTCATGCGTAAGGTATAAACATTTATACTCTTGAATGCTATTTACGTAACGTCAATCTACATAGACTGATCGACTTACCTTCAGTGTGTATCTATGAAATGTAATGACATATTCTTCGATGTTATACTTTTTGCTATTTTTTCCACACCATTTTATCGTGAATATCGGGCATAATGAATTTCATTTTATTATATAGTATATTAGAAGATCTTTACCCAATTAGGTAATGCTGACGGGTCACGAAACTGGACGACACTAAAGAATGTTTCGAGCTCGGCGTCACATATAAGCGCAACATGACCGATGTCTTGACAGACCATTTTGGCCCATCATTGGGCGTCTATGGGTTATAACGTCGATGATGACAACGCATCTGCGTGTCTGTGACACGGTACGTCTGTGACACGGTACGTTTGTACCGTAAAAATGATATCTAATAAATAAATAAACATAATATATATTCACATTTAAATCAGTCTATTTTAAATACGTGTTAATTAATTTTTGGTTGCCTATTCATTTTATGCATTAAAATTTGAAATTTTCGCGTTTGTGCGATCTACTCCTGAAACGGTGCCTGGATTTTGTGAATAATTTTCTATTTTGGTGAATGTACCAAGATACGTATCCATCCAATTATAATGGCGATTGGTCCCCGTGGCAAATGCGAGCGCCACTCCAATTAGTGACAAAAATATATCGTAACGATCAACGAGAAGGTTCGCTTCTTGTGAATGTGGATGAAAGGCACATCATAATTATGCCTCAAGTAATTATACTTGAATAATACAATGAAATCATGCAATAAAATGATATGAATATTAATTCCTATCATTTTGTTTCTTGTATAGTTGAGCTTTCAAAACTGTTTATACAAAAATCTCTTTTCACGGAATTCTTTAAAACTCTGTAGGTTGGCTCATAGAACTTCTGGTAGATTTGAAAATGATTCTGCACAAAATCTACAGTAACCCTTATTGGGATGATGACCATCATCATCATTAGTATCCGTCCGTATTAGCCCCTTTAACAACAGAAGTATTATAATGGTATAGGGGGACAAACGAGAAATCGGATCCTTTCTACGACTTTGGACACCAACATCAGCCCAATTACTATGTCGGTGCGTTGCCCTCCTTTTCACCTTCCCTATGGAGCCACCGGCTACTCACAAACTGCACGCAACGCGACACCGTAGATGTCACTTTACGGCGGTATCATGTGATTGTTGTATAGTGGTGTGTGGGCCTCGCGGCACATGACAGTGCGGAATAACTACAAAAGCCACCGCAAGTGCGATCAGTGCCGCCTTTGGTGAAGTGCCTACTACTAACTATAAACTGTTAGGGCACCTCGGCGGCTAGTCAGTCCCCTGAGGGATCGACGCCTCCTCCACAGAAAGTTTGCCCCGCACCAGAGGTCTACCCCACTAACTTTTGTTAACCCTGCAACAGTAATCTAGGGGTGACGTCTGTTGTTGTTTTGGTTGCGAGTTTCCGGTGTCCCATTAGGTAAAGTTAGGGGGCTACGCGTATAACAGTTATACGAGTGTCGGTAGTTATAAAAAGGTTCGGATGGCTACTTTGTCCTATGCCATTAAAAAAAATATATTGACATGAAAATAGCATACATCCATGGAGTGAAAATAAAAAAACGTGAGTTAAAAAAATGTGTAAAAGTATTATTATTTTTATGCCACGCGCTATCTTTTCCTGATTAAAATGAATAAATCCAGACGGAATTATTCCATAAATGAATGCGTAATGATTTTATATTAAAAGCTTTTGTTAAAGTGAATATACAAAAGCTTTTCTGTTCGACATTCCTGTGTTTGTTCATTTGTACGCAGCGCTGAGTTTATTTAATTTGTATTGTTACTAATATGATAATACGTAGGTTGTATACTTATACTGTCTCTCGGAGTGCTACACTGTCGCATATTTTATGTAATGGTGACGTATTATTAATGAAAGGGGTGATAGAGTGCAACAGAGCCTCGGGTTGTCGGAAGTTAACAAAGGGATAGATAAATAATCAAATAAACCGCGATAAAATCCGTAGAAGTAGTTTTATTGTAAGGTGATCCAACTGCGCGTTTGTTGATACATTTTTTCCTTGCGAAACATTAATAATCACTAATTGAGCCTCGCTTCAGGTCCGAACAACCTTAGAGTGAGGACTAATCCCAATACGATCCGCGATTTACTTGGCTCAAATAATACCGCCGTGCAGGTGGGGTATTCTGAGAGTGACGCGCGCGAGAGGCGGTCAACCCCTTCGGAGATGATGCTCTCCATGAGGCAACGTTCACGTCAGCTATCACGCGTGAGCTACTCCAAACGTCGAAAATTGGGAAAGTAGGGAACTCTCGGTCCCTCTGTTCATGATAATAATAGAAAAAGTACTTGTTGAAAACACTCTCATATCGGATGCATCTCTCTCATCTGCGAGAGTGAGATGGTCGGTCTCTCTTTCAACCCCATACCTAGTCCCATCGCCAGACAAGCACTCGCAGCAATCCAGTGAAGCTGTATGGATCTACTCTTCGCTTCCACAGCATTAATCCAGGTACGACAAAAAAAATGGAGACCCAGAAACGTGAGGGTGTAACCATCACCTGATGCTGGTATGTTATGAGCAAGAGGTTCCTCCGGGCGAGTCGGATATGGCTGCAGTGCAATATCACTGTTACAAATATATATTTAGTACAATTTAATATTCATATGTAGTTAAGGTAGCACTCCGTTTGTAATTTCAAATTACAAACATCTACATATTCTCAATCACGACATATACACGGCTATATTCGTCTACGTCACAAACTGCGTCGCGAGGGACACTCGACGCTCGCGGCCCCGAGCAGCAGTAAGTCATGTGCCCGGTGACAATCTGCCAACAAATTGCGAATTCCACGTCAAATAGATTTTATTGCCGTCTGTGTAGGACAGTCGAAGTCGATACTATAGAAAATAAATAAAAAATATGTGAGAATAATCGAGAGTAACTGTAGCGTAATGCTTTACCGCGCGTACGTCGGTTACGGCTCTTGTGCACCTTTTGCTACAAAATCATGTCCCTGTGAGTGAACTCCGGTCTCGTGTTGGAGCTGGCACACACACATTTTTTTATTTAACCTCTTGTACGTGCACAGGAAACTTATGCATTCAGCCGGGAATGATAAATACGTAATAATGAGGATAAAAAAATGTTCCTAATATTATAAATGTATGTATGTATGTATGTTTGTTATTCTGTCACGCAAGAATATTGAGTTATGGAGCCGTTTTTATAGTATAGAGGAGCAGACGAGCGAATCGTTGTCGTTTGACAATAACCAACGCACATGAATAACCGCTAAAATACTATGCCGATGCGTTGTGCTCCTTTCCTACTCCAAAGCGCAAACCATAAACCACACGAAACGTGACACCGTAGATGTCACTTTACGTCGGTATCATGTTAACGAGAGGTGCCTCCTCGGTCGTGCTGATACTACTTCTCACTGTTGTACATTGGTTTCGCAGGGAAATGCGTTTACGCACTGCCACCGGACTTTGGAGGCGTCCGATCGGGTCTGTGGGGCCCGCGATTGGAGCAAGTACCCGCTGAAAGCCGGCGAGTGCCATCAGCCGCCTATACCGAGGTACGGGTTTGTAAGCGATACATCACGAACTAGGGAACCCTAAAACGATACGATCGTATACGAAACTTACATTTTTTGATAAAGAACCAATAACATTAAACTAGAAACTTTCTAGCACAAATATATAGCATAAGATAGCTCTAATATCTAATAAAATTACAATAAATTGTAGCTTAAACATATAGCATAAAATTGCTCTAATATCTAATACAATTACAGTAAATTCTAGCTTAAATATATAGCATAAAATAGCTCTGACATCTAATAAAATTACAATAAATTCTAGCTTAAATATATAGCATAAAATAGCTATGATATCTAATAAAATTACAATAAATTCCAGCTTAAATATATAGGTTGCTAGCATAAAATATAAGTTTCAGTCTCACTAACGTTGGCTCGAAGTGGCTTAAAGTGTCGTGTATTCATGCTCTGAGGCGAAATATATTTTATATACCAGACAACTATGTCTGCGAATATTATCATCTGGTTTGTAGCCCGTAAGTTTTATTGACTAACGCAACTGTTCACATATTTTCTCCTTTGTTTCATTTAAAGCTTGTACTTTGAAAGTTGAAAAAATATTTGAAATTTTAAATTGAAAAGGTTTTTCGCTTACAAAAAATATGTGAGAGCAATTTATGGCGCATGGGTAGCTCCAGGACGTTGTTTACAAAATTCAATATTCTGACACTTTACGGAGGAGGTAGTGCCATGCTGCATAGGAGGGGGTAGTGTCATGCGTGAAGCATGACACTAACTCCTCCTATGCAAAGGAATCGGGCCGGCACGACCGTGGTGGTACACCTCGCTCACTTGGCACCTGCGTAGAGACAGCGTCCCTGTCGCGTTTCGTGCGGTTTGTTAGTAGCCTAGTTGGACAGGTATGATAGGAGGGCAACGCATTCGCGTAATAATCATGCGAATGTGCATGGGCGTCGGTAGTCATGAAAAGGCTCCGATTACTCGGTTGCCGCCTTATGCTATAAAAAAACTTACTTGTATGTAAATTACATCACCTCTATTTTCATCCAAAGTCAGAGGTAGAAAGTAAGAATGAAATATATACATTTAAGTTATATCTTCCGAAATGTAACTTAGACACTTATAAGAACAATGCATACAAACAATAAAAATGTATAATGCTTTACCTGATAAATTTACAGGTTTACCAGGTGGATTGCAGTAAAATGTTATTTCAGTTCAAACAATTTTTTTAAGATAAACATAGGTGTAAGTACTTAGAATTTTGTTAAAATAGGACTTTTACTATAATTCTTTATTTCAAATCTATTAATTTTATAATAGAATAAAATTTTTAATTACATAGTATCTTTAATTTATTCATAATTATATCAATTTTTATACTTAGTCTTATTCCCATACACCATGTTATAATTATTTGTAACTCATCTACGCCTGTCACTAGGTTCATGAGAATAATCGAAGGAATGATTACTTATTCCTAAACGCTTTTAAATTCTACTCAAAACGAGACAGAATAGTCAACACATGTTGAAGTTAAGTACGAAACAACCCCCCCGGCTGTGCAGACTGGAATCGTCTACAATGCATAAAGGATGCATTGAAGATTACGGCCTATCCTCTCAGATACGAGAAAATATACCATAGAACATAACTAAATGCAACGTGAATTGTGAGAGATCAGACATTTCTGGGACACGGTAGGTAAATTTTTATCTCACCAATTGCTTATCGACATTGTAACTTCCCCAAAGTCGCAAAGGTCAAAAACGGTGGGCGTGTTAGCTTTTAAATATTCGGAATCAGAATCGAGTACTGAACACACTCTGTGATTTTGTACAGTGTATTACAGAGCATCCTGTATAACATAGATACCAAACGAAATCAGATAACATGCAAATTGGACGATGGAGTATCGAGTACAAAGCCGCGAGTAAACCTCTTTACTTTATCATAAAACCAGAAGGATCTAAAGAGAGATATGATACGTACGCATAAATTGTACCCAAATAGAGAACCCCGTTTTTGAATAGTCTACTCTCGTATATTTACGAGGGTTTGTACTGTTGTGTATGTATTGTTACTGCTTTATATCCCGTACCGCTCACTTTTTTCGTCATGTCTATTTAAAACTACTTATTATCCAACTAAGTTAGAAGGAGGATAATTTTATCGAGCGTATACATGTATACAGATTTATATGTTGGCTGCTTACAGCCTGATTGGCTTGTCGGATATTATGAGGAGTCGGGGTACATTAGAATATATCAAGCAGTCGGGTTGTGTCTTCGAAGTACCTTCATTTTATTATATGTATTATACAGGCTGACTGGTGAGTCATTTTTATCGGTGACGTTGATTGTCCGACATTTATTGTCGGACTTTCTTATGAAATAAATTAAAGTTTTAATTGGGAATACCAGATTTCCTGATGAACTAGCAATGCCACTTCACAAAACTTCAACATTTTATGAAATTCTTACATTACGTAGATTCGAATATATTTTAGTAAATCGCCTGAAGATTAAAAAAAAACTTTCCAACGCTTTTAAAAAAACATTCTATTGGTTATTGGATAAGTGTTTTTATTCATTAAGCGATTTTTTTAAATAAATCTGTTAAATGATTACATTTGTTTGTATTTTACAGAAGCTGTAATATCGGACTATCAATGCCATTAGGATTTTATTTATCTGTAGTTATTATAGGATCTTTCAGACAACCTATAAGTAATGCCTTTACCACAATTAGTTAATGTGAACAATACTATGTACAATGTTTCTAGCAAATAAAATATTTAAAAATTCTATAGTAATTAAATAATTCACATCTAAAAACTGCAACAAAATAAGTACTTTTGTACGAAATGACCATTCATAAGAGGCCAGTCGCGTCATCCACTGTGACGCGCCTATATCGGGCATCACAGGGAGACTACGGTGACCATAATTTGCGATTTATATATTTGATAGTAATATAAATCAGAGTCACTCAGCGCGTTATGGCAAGACCTATGCTTGGTATTAAACGAGTTATGGTCCCAAAATCGGAAATCGGCAAGAGAACTAACGGATTACCAAGCTAAAGTGGCAATGGGCAGGCCACACTGCTCGCAGAACCGATAGCCGTTGGGGAAGAAAGGTTCTCGAGTGGCGAACCCGCACCGGAAGACGGAGCGTGGGACGGTCTCATACCCGTTGGACTGACGACTTGGCTAAGATGGCGGGGAGCCGCTGGATGCAAGTGGCTCGTGACCGTAACCTGTGGCGCCCTGTGGGGGAGGTCTATGTCCAGCTGTGGACGTCATCAGTCGTACGGGTGATGACGAAGATTATGGTGAATATAAAATATAACTCACAAACACTGTTACTAATAATGGTCTTTAGTTCTTGTTATTAACAAGATGTATCATATCTTATTTATAGTCACATAGTCGCGTAGGGAATGGACATCAGACGCCTTATCTTACTTTGGTAATATGAAACTCCTATGGGGAGGGAAGCGAGTAACCGCATATTATGTGTTATAATAACGTCCTCCTAACCGTTGTCGGTTACAACAAACTCTTTTCACCGAACCCTATATTGGTACTATATTGTTCAGTGGTAAGCATAGTCATATACGGATTGTTCCCAGGTTTGAGATCGATTTTTTTTTAATAACTGTCAAGAAGTCACATACACTTACAAGTTTGCGACGATTGGGCGTGTTATTGGTTGTCTGCAAAATCGATCCTTTCGCTCAACGACCTTAGTCTTTCAGTAATTAAGTTTAAGAACCATTCTCGTATAACTCACATATAGAAGTGAATATTAGGCGTTGTCAGGGATCACTCACTGTGCAGAAGCGGACAATGTTGCGTTCACCGAATAAACAATACGGTACTGGTCCTGAGTTATGCAACACGAGAAACAATCAGACACGTGAGTTTGATCATGAAGTTACCGAAATATTCTAAGTTTTCTCAGATAAAATTTGGAACTCACTTAATAACTGGAAAATAGATATTGAAAAGAGCATTTCCGGAATTAATGATAATCTTAATAATGTTATTAAAACCGACATAAGCAAGCTAAATCATTCTTACCTTGATATCAAATACGAATTAACTAATCTCAGAAAAGATCACACTAATTTTAGAAAAAAATTTAATCTCTGGCAAATACCAATGAAGAAACTGTTAAAGACGTAAATAATTTGCGCCAATCTTTACAATTCCATAGTGATAGGTACGATGAATTTAACGCAAAGATTAATTTATTAGAAGAAAAAATAAAATAATTAATAATCTTGAAAGCCGGATTGAACTATTAAAAATGAAAATAAAAACATTAAATTTGAACTGAACACCAATAACCAGAAAGATAGATTGCTTAACTTAGAATTAGTGGGCATCCCAGAAGTTAATCGCGAGAATCTCAGTGAACAAGTGATAACTATTGCTGCACAATCAGGTGTTGACCTCTTTATAGAAGATATATTAGAAGCGCATCGTGTAACTTCTAAGTCG
The DNA here is from genome assembly GCA_017140195.1 of Eumaeus atala. Classification (NCBI taxonomy): domain Eukaryota; kingdom Metazoa; phylum Arthropoda; class Insecta; order Lepidoptera; family Lycaenidae; genus Eumaeus; species Eumaeus atala. Next base: position 887,112 of record JAFELO010001043.1, on the reverse strand, counting down.
AAACAACAAGGTAGGCCAAAGAATATCATCGTTAAATTAAAATCTCGTTCAGTTAAAGACAACATTATCTCTGGAGCCAGAAAAACCGCTTAACAACTAGAGTCATTAATATACCTGGAGAGGCAAAACATATATATGTTAATGAACACCTATCCCCCGGTTAACAAGCAAATATTAAAAAAATGTCGAGGGATTGCGAAAGCTAAGCAGTATCGTTATGTCTGGATAAAAAATGGCCGAGTTTTTGTTCGAAAAAACGACACCATACCTGCAATTCGAATTTTGGAAAAAGACGACGCAGCAAGATTACATTAATAACAAAATTCCCATACATTTCACTTTTCGTAATTTCTCACAATAGTTTTCAGATAAATTTAATTAACATTATTCACTATTCTTATTTAGCAAATGGTAACTTAAATATAGTCAAAGGTGAATATTGTGTCATGTGTATATTCACTCACAAGGCTTGATCTTTGAACGTTCTAATATACCTAAACATAAAATGTATTGCAACATTGAAGATTCGCTCAAAACTTGTGCATTAATATTTGAACAGTCCTTTTTATAAATTTAATGTTACTTTATCTGAGGTGACGCCGAATCTTTACTATTTTTCAGTGATTTTTAGTAAAATTAATTGTATCATTTTTGATTATTTGCAGTTTTATGTAATGCTAATATTTGTAATCGATAATA
>JAFELO010001043.1:769036-873833 GCA_017140195.1 Eumaeus atala | reverse complement strand
CCCGGTCTCTGTCGGGAGGGGTTGATTTGCGCTACAAATCGGCAAAAGCCGTGTTCTTGATTTATTTATTATTATTAGAGCTCTCTACAGTCGCGTTATTTTATTTCTACAAACCTAAGCTCTTGATAAGGGCTATAATGGTGATAAGGTTAACCCGGCAGAACAACGTTTGCCGGGTCTTCTAGTCATAGATACAACTTGTCTAACATAGACAAGGCACCCAACGAATTTCGGTCACCACTTGCGCCCCATACTACTTGTACCACATACTTCGTCAACATTTTAACCCGTAGACACACACGTTTGTCGCACCCAGACACCAAGTGATATGCATATTAGCGATTGGCGTTTACTGAATGTAACAATATCAAAGAAAATTATTATTATGCATCATCATCATTATCGTCAGCCCGGCTGCGTCAAATGCGGTCGAGCCACTTATTATGCATGCTGTGGGCTAATTTCGGCAATAAATAATCAATTAAACATAAGACACGTTAAAGCTTAAGTACATTCTCTATATGCCGCAGGATGTCATTTCGAAACAATACGAGGAAATCTCTTATCTGATCTAAAAATCTAAACATACACGTTATGGACAACACCACTGGGCGCTGCTTGTCTAAAGGTGTCTAATTATGGCCCAAAACTCACGTTCATAAATTCCCAGACGCAGGTAAGTATTTGGCTGGTCGCCAAGAAGCCACGAAATACCTATACATGTACGGATTGTACTGATCCCCGGTATTAGGTTTTCTATTAGTCTAAGTTATAACTCGTTTACAGGAGTCTACATATTTTCGAAGTGATATTATTATCAACACTTGGTTTATTATCTGATTAAGGGTGAGACAACGATTGATATTGCTGCGAAAAAGCGTCATGCTGTTCAGAAACCGCGATCGCAGTTGTGCCTTCTCTTTGCACATTGAGCGTTTCTGCGACTAGTCGCTGCAACTGTTACCAGTAGCAGTCGTTGCAACTGCTACCAGTAGCAGTCGTTGCAACTGCTACCAGTAGCAGTCGTTGCTCGCAAACGTCAATCACAGAGCGCTTTAGCAACTTAAATCGCAGTGTTGTTTTCTCCTGGTCGTGATCCTCTCCATGAGCAAAACCGACGCCCATAGACATCAGCATAATTATGCCGATGCCTTGCCCGTCTTTTCACCAGCATGCAGCTGTGTTACCATTCTCTTCTTTTTACTAAACCAGAATGAACTAAGAATGAGTGTAAATGGTTAGAAAGCTAGAAAAACGCTTGGATCCTATATTCACGTCAGGTGGTGCATATGCTGTCGCGTTTTGTACGGTATATGGGAGCACGGTTGTTCATTGTAAGAATATATGGAAAATGGGAAACGCAATTGCACAATGAGACATGAACTGCGAGGGTAGAGCAGCAGCAAGCGGCGCGGGGGCCGCAAAGGTGAACGACTGCACGGGCCAAGCACGTCTCTCGTCGCGGCTACCACCGAGTTCGGTGCGCCTCTGTGCATAGCTTTAAATATTTAATTTACTCGTTCGAGAAATATACCAGTGAGATACAGTCCACGTATCCTTTTAACATTTAACAACAATGACTAGTTATGATATAAATGCCCAACTAGCCCAGGATAAACCGGGATGGTACCTATCTATCTATCTATGTACGTATATATAATGTTCCTAAATATAACATAATGTTCCTAAAAGCTGTATGTGATAGATTTTGTTAAACTTAGCCGAACAGATTTTCATACGGTTTTGACTCATGGATAGAGCGATTTCCGGGGAAGTGTTTCTGTACTTAATTAAGCTAAAAATGTATTCACGGGCACATCGCCAATCTGTTAATATTATAATTAAGAAACATTTTTTGCATGTTTGTTTATTTGCATTTGTTCCGAAGCTACTGGCCACATTTGAAAAAAATATTACTGTCTTAGAATCCTAAATAATCCTTATATAGCTTCAGAAATTATTGGCAACTTGATGTCCCAACAAACGTTGCTCTGTCATAAATTGAATTTGTCGTCATATTAACGTGTAGGTATGTTTATGAGGCAGAAATAATGATTTTCTGCCGTATTTTGTAAAATATGCGCGCGAAGCCGGGACGGAATCCGGAGTATTTAATACATTTGATCTTGCAATGAAATCAGCAAACATTTAGTCCATACCTTAGTCGAGTTATTCAAACGCTTACAAAAAGACACAGCGCTGTAAAATATTATTCATTTCGTAATTCAAATAGTTAGTACGAAGAGACATCTTAATCAATGTAGACTGCGGGCTTAAGACTTGTGCAGTCCCGTCGTCTCTCTTTATAGTTAAAAGTTTTTATAGTGCTTCAGTTGTTTTATTATAATTAAAAATCTGCTATATAAACGTCTTTTATTATAATTAAAAGTCTGCTATATAACCTCTTTTATTATGAGGACCTAAACCTGACCCCTCAACCATATACAACGACCATGTTATGATAGATATGTGGACAAGCAATAAATAGAACATTTGGGAGATGTTTACTCTCTGCCCCGGCTTCGTCCGTGAAAACATTGTTACCTACACTAAAATCTTCCCCAGGAATCAGTGAAGACGGTATGAAAATCCGTTCATTGGATTTTGTGAAAATCGATCAGACAGACAGATTCTGGGAACATTATTTTATAATAAGTAGAAATGTGTTACTTGTTATAAAGTTTGATTTGTGTCGCTTTGTTAGTTTTTCATGACATTTCATTATGATAGGCTTGTGGGGTAGATATAAATATATAATATCAAGGATATTAAGTCTGTTCATGTTTATTGACTTGACTGATTGAATACAAATTTTGCTAAGTTGTTATTTAAACCGCCTCTGTTCCTACCTGCCAATACATATGAAATTATCTAAGGTAAGAGAATGTGGTAATACGATTGTTATGATATTAGATATAATAATGATGTCGTCCTAGCCGAATTTCAGCCACAACGGCCATCTCTACTACGAGCTAACTGCGCGGGACACATTATAGTGCACAAGTAATTGTGCAAACAAACGTACACTCGTCATTCCCTCATCCTCCTACTCCGATGGGACGGCAATCCGACACAACCGGAGAGAAATCATGTGCCGGACTGACGTCATGCCGTCATGTCACCTATACACTGCCTAACTAACTAACCAACTCAGCTGCCCTGAGTTGGTTAGTATTTAAGAGTATTAAAATATGAAAATTTCTATTAGGGCTCTTTGTATAGTCCGTCCTGGGATTCAAACCCGGGACGTCACGTGACTGGACATGCTTCCCACTAGACCAAGAGTCAGATATAAGATATATTAGAAATAGGTGAAGGTCTTTAGGTAAAGGTGTTTTGTAGCATAGTGAAATAATTCCCAAACTTCTTCCCGCGTAGATCAAACTTACTTGGTTAGCAAATATTTGCTCGCGGCACCCAAACTATTAGGAATACAATGTTACGGCATCCGCACCTACCTGTTATAAATTCATAGATGACAAAAATTACACACAATACATAGAATTACGCCATAATAATGAGATCGAATGGATCCAATTCAAGGGATGTTGAATCTGATGTCATACATGACATGATTATTGTTGGCGCGCAGATACGTTGCCCTACTTTCCTCCTCCTCTCCAATGGGCCATCGGCTACACAGTATTGCTGTCACTTAACGGGGATGTCATGCGAGCGAGACATCCATGTCATGCTGTCCCAATTCAGCTGCAATACAGCATGGCACCTCTTCCTAATAAATAAATAAATAAATAAATAATTTTAATACGTATACGAAACAATACAGTGTGAAGTTTGAGTGCTATAATGTTACAATGTTAAAGAATTGTTTGTGATGTTTGTCAAATAGCACCTGTTTAAACGTATGGCTATGCCGTCGTGTTTCGTGCGTCTTCTGACACTCCAGATGACGATGCCACTAAATGGTTGCGATGAAGGACTGTTGCCGCCTCACACTCACAAACATTAACTTTCTATAATTTTTTTATTTCATTTAAGACTAGTACTCCGTCCGGGCTTCGCACGGATGTTTCTCAAAACATGGCAAAGAAAATTAATTTCAGCCTTTTCGAACAATTTATGACAGAACAACGTCTGTCGCGACAGCTAGTTGTCAATCATTGCTGCATCTAAAAAAGGATTTACTGTGATGTTTTTTTCACACATACATTTTCGAACTTTTCATAGTCATGAAGTGCTTTATAAACGTTTCAGAAAATGTTATATAACCCAGGTTCATCACAGATAATGTAGGATTCTTATGGTCCCCACCATGGTTCAAGCCTTGTCGTGGCGGTGGGGCTTAGTAGCTTGGGGTGAACCTATGCGAAGTCGATTGAATCGAAGAAGATCTTTGCACACCTCTTATAAGAGGGGGCTTAAATCAGGAGAATCGGTCTCGGTACCCCACTTATAAGAAGAGAGGACCTAAGAGCAACGGGGCATCTTACCAAGGACGGCACTGATGGCACTCGCGGTGGTGTTTGTGGGTATTCGGCACTATCATGTGCCGCGAGACCCACACACTACTGGACCCCACCCAGGGCCGATGAAGGCGCGTCAATGCGTTTCCCCGCGTCAACAAAAAATAAAAGGATTCTAATGGTAAATAATTTTTCAAATCAGTTCAATTGTTTCGGAACCTATTCAATGCAAAGAAACAAACAAACAAATTTTTCTCTTTTTAACATTAGCATAAAAGACTCATTCGCTTGGCTATATTTTGCTTTTGTGTTATTGCTCTATATTGTCGTTGACCAGAATTACGCTACATTTGTTTACCACCTAGCACACTTAAAAAAATGACTATACAATATGTAACAATAAGTTGTTCCTGCCAAGGGCATGATCAGAACGATATTCAGTTCAGTATAAATATTAAATCACGACAATATTACTATAATTTGTAAATGTTTGTCATGTAGGCAGTGGGCCTGATAGGCTGGGTGGACCCACAGGCGCATTGGAAACATTCATGACCCCGAGAGTACTAGAGGTAGTGAACTCATCACGTGCCAATTAAGATGTGGCGTCGTAGGCATGTGAACAGAAATTTACGTAATTGTAAACATTTTTACTATAAGTATATCTATACATGTTTGAGAGGAACAACAGGTTTTTCTTGACATATTGTACACATTAAAAAGCAAACAAGTTTGCTTATATGCACACAGCCGAAAGTATTGCACCTAGAAACTTGAAATTTGTACCAGGGGTATTTCATAATGTAGACTAAACTAAGGATTTCTTTTTGATAATTCACTAATAAAGGATACTAGGAATACTAGGAAGAGGTAGTGCCATGCCGCATAGGAGGGGGTAGTGCCATGCATAGTTCATGACACTACACCCTCCTACGTAACGGAATTAGGCCGGCACGACCGGAGAGGTACCTCTCATTCACATAATACCGCAGTAAAGTGACATCTTCAGTGTCGCGTTTCGTGTGGTTTGTGAGTAGCCGGTTGCCCATTGGGGGGCGAAGGCGGGCAACAAATATGCATAGTAATTATGTGAATGTTCATGGGCGTCGGTAGTCGTAAAAAAGGCTCCGAATGCTCATTTGCCCCCTAATATATATAAAGGATATTTCTGATAATTCAACCCTTAAGGGGGGAAGTAGGGGTGAAGTTTATGTGGAATTTCACGCACCTAAGAGTAGGTGAGCAAGAGAAAAAGAGAAGTGGAGCACACTTTTTCTATCCCCTCTCCTCTCTTAGGCTTCATAGCATACATTTCGTATAACTAAAGAATTTCGGTAGTCTGCTCTAATTCGCGGCTGATCTGTTTTTTCTAAACACCATTATATTCATCAAACTTTATTTGTATTACAAATATAACTGCAAACAAACCATATAATGTTTCTAATATAATATACAATATAATATTAACTAATCTGTTCTTACAATAACTAACAATAGGATTCTCATAAACAGACTTAAATTTCCCTTGAATATTTATACTCCCCATTTTCTGAATCGCATGTATTTAAGGAAACTGAATCACAGTATCGGCTGTTAAAGTTCATATTTACATGAGTCATGCTTAACGTATCCGATGCCAATACAACTAGCATCACCGCGTAATTTCGGTCCTATTCGTCGTAGCGGTATTTTGTGTGAACAGACTAATGTTATATATGCGAAAGTTTATAACTTTAGTAGCATAAGCATGCAAATATGAACTTTGTAATGTTAAGTTGGCTTAAATTAATGATACATTCAGAAAATGGGAATGTAAGAGATACTTATACACCAAACCAAATTGCTTTCACGTATTTTCTTAATTAATATTTTATTATTGCGTAAAGTATATAAAAGTTCTGATCCTTCCTCTATTGCAAGCCTAACGCCGGCATCCACTCACCATGGCTAGGCAGGGTATGCAGCATATAGACCCTTCTTAATTATGAATTAAAAGCGTATACATTGTAGTGTATTTTCTTATATTTCCAAGTATACGGATGCGATAGACTAAAAAGTAAGTGACTGTACGACTTTGTAGTTTTTGAAGAACTTTGTTGGAATCGTAATGATTTTAAGCTGCACGAAAATGAATCACGTCAAAGAGGCTAAATGTTTCATATCTGAAGGTTTACTTGCACCTACCCTACAAAGTACCAGCACAAATCCTCTAGTCACTAGTCTAGTCGATAGGTAGAAAATATGGCCAGTGTGATTGGTCTCGTGGGTTCTTACGGGCTACAGCGGAAATGGACAAAGTAAATGCTAATAAGATTGGTAATTTCGTGCTACGCACTCTTTTTCTTCCGTATGTATTATTCAGTCTAAGTACACCTTGGATGTGATGTATTATAATAGCATGCCATCGCACCTCAGTGATGTATCATAGCTTCCCATCGCACACGCCATACTCCTCACCTAGAGTCCATCTCTTAGGATGGTCACACGGCGCTCCATATGTCATCCCGGCGTAACGCGTCAACACATATAAGTACATAACAGGGATTTCCAATTATTCCTGTCCATATTTAAATTTGTTTGTATAAGAAACTTTCTGTAACTTCTAGGTCCCAAACTTTTTAATTAAAATTATTGAAAAAAGTATTTTATTTTTAAACTTGACGGAAGGTAGGAGAGAGTACGCACCGACTTTTAACATAAATTTATCACGCTTCTAACATTGTGCTTTAATTTTCAAATTGTGTGGTTCTTAAAAAGATTTGTTAATTTATAATAATAGGTCCCTAGTCCCCTATCTTTTATAGTACAATATCAAATCCTGCTTTAATTTTCAAATTGTGTGGTTCTTAAAAAAATTTGTTAATTTATAATAATAGGTCCCTAGTCCCCTATCTTTTATAGTACAATATCAAATCCTGTGTCAAATAGTAATTTCTCTATCCACCGCGTAAGTGTAAAGGTCGACGTTCGAGAGTTTCAACCTGTTCTACGACTTAATTTTAAGGCATAATACGGAAGAAATTCTGTCGACGCTACAATTAATTTTTTCTCGATTTGTATCATTATACAAATGTCATATAACGCCAAAACGAGTCTATCGTATAAGACGTGACCAGTGGAGTAACTAGGTATATGATGGCCACGGCAGAAAGGCCCCACGGTGGGAGAGGACTCTCAGCAACTACGGGATTCTAACATTCAATGGTTGAGCTCGTGTGGGACAAAGACGTTCCCATCTTCTGACATTTGTAAATGACGCCTTTACGCACTGTGTATATATATATATATATATATATATATATATATATTTTTTTTTTTTTTTTTTGAGGAAACAATTAAATTCAAAATATCATAATGGACAAGAAAATGTAGGCATTATAAAGGCATTCATTAAAAAAAATACCAAAATACACAGTCAGAATCTCAAGGCCGTCCGTGTTTGCACAATTTTAAATGCACATTCTAAAAACAAGTTAAAATCATGCGCGACCCTTTAGGTTGCACGTAACATTACATCGTTTATGTTGGTATTTTTGTAGATCACTGCATAGATAGTCCACTAAGTTTAGCACTTGGGACTTGTGTCCCTTTAATTCCAAGTCCAGGGCCTCCTTTTGGAGCAAGAATGCGTTATCTATCACTGCTATCAGTTCAGAGTCTAAAATATAATTTATAACTACATTAATTTGGCGATTCGAAGATCACAAACTTTTTCTATAAAACGTTGATCGTTTTATAATATAATTCAAACACAAAAATATACATTATTAACTAGCTGTTGCGCGCCTCTTTTTAATCGTACCTATTCAGAACTGTATCTTTGAAATTCCAATATCTCCTTGACAATTTGCGTTAAGATCTATTCAGCCTTTTAACAAACAGACCCTCGCAAAAAATGTAACAAGACATTTCTCGAGACCTAATCCTAGTTTCCATGCCAAAATAACATATCGCTTATATTTTGTACTGTTGATCATAGACCTTCAATGGAAAATGCAAGGAAGGTGACCATCCACCGTCAATGATTTAGAAAAATACCAAGATATACAGTGAGCGTCACAAAACCGTCCACATGAAAGATGTGCAACTGTCAAATTGTGCGTTTTGTAAAAACAACTTAAACGCATGAGTGTAAGGTTGACATTTTAACGTAATATGATTAAATTTTGCACGTCCTTTAAATATAATCTGCATTATGAAAACGACTTAAAATCATGCACGTTAGGTTGACATCGCAAAAAAATATGTTTATGTACAATCAGGGATGCTTTACAATGAGAGTTCAGTTCGAAATCGTATATCTTGTATTTATGTAAGTCAATGATCTACGTATATATAGAATGCATATGAACCAATGTGACAATACATATAACATTTATAAAACAAAATCGACTAGGGTCACTAGAAGTCTACTCAGGAATGACATATTGTGTATTATCTTGTGCCTGTGTTGTCACCCTACACGTTCAGATTTCGCAAATTCACGGCATACGTTTTTAATGCAACGATTGTTGCAAGATAATTGCGAGGTATTACCGCAACTGACGTTTTTATTGACGCAATATTAGAACTACCAAGATGACAAGATGGCACGGGCTGACAAGAAGAGTGGTCCAGAGATACCTTGAACACCGGAATATCATTTTACTTGAATTCCATTAGGTGTCTTTTTTCAAAGTAAAATTTCTTTTTATGCATGCTTGACTTGGAGAGTAAACTGATGAATGCATGAAAAGAGCGTTATGAAACCGAGAATAACGAAAGCTGAGAGGGAGATCTAAGTGAAGTAAAAAGAGAGAGAGTTACACTGGAGTTGAGGGGAAGACATAAGCTAGTGAAGACAGAAACGGTGAGTTGAAAGATAAAAGCTGTATGCCCCTCTATTGCCCCTCCAGTATAATACTTGAGGGCAAAAGAGAGGCACACAACTTTTATCTTCCACTCATAGCCAGTGCATGAAATAATAACCATTAAGTTTTACTTCAGTCGTGTGGCCTAAAACAAGCTCGATGTTTCTAATTATTTTTTTAATAGTGTAATTGTTAACTAATAAATATAAATGTAATGCATATTATTTCATTTGAAGTAAAATTCAGATTAATTAAATATGTAAAAATTTATATTTTTGCATGCTGAAATGGTATAATATGTTGGAAACTTTACTATGTACAAATAAAATTTCTTTCTTTCTTTGTAATCGATGTGAAGAAGGCAAAGCAGGTATGTAAGGATCGTGATATGTGTCGCCCCATTGCCTACCCCATTAGGGAACTGGCGTGAAGATGTGTTGTTATTGTTGTTGGGAGACATTAGCACCATGCTATTTGCCACGTTCCTCATGACGTACCTATACATACGTAACTATATTTATGCAAGTCTAAAATAATTCAATGGCTACGTATGTGGCTCAATTAGCTACAACAAATGTTCAGCAATCGATAACTGGTTTCAGATAATCAAGTGACGTCTGAACAAGATCCGTTTAATTACTGCAATGTCCTGTACCTTTTATTTTTTTATATCCCGGACCTGAACATTTGCTGTGGAAGCGAAGAGCAGCCCAATACGGCTTCATCAGATTGCTATGAGGGCTCGTCTGACGACGTGACTAGGTTTAAGGTCGTAAGAGCGACCAACCTCCTCCCCTCACCCGCATATGGGAGAGATGCATCCCGAAATGAAAGTATTATGATTCAACTATTATGATCTTGGTCAGAGGGATCGAGAAGTACCTCAATCCCCGACTCTGACATCTGGGGCAGCACGCGCGCGGTAACTAAAATGGCCTCTGCGCTGACGTGAATGTTTGGCTCATGGAGACGATCATGACTGGGGGCACTTACCCCCCCTTTACCTTCAGACGGGCGCCCACCATCTAAATCTCGGTTACAACATCTGTAAATCTGACGTCGATGTCAATTTGGCGCTCTGATACAGTGCGCCGAAGTACTGACGCAACGGGTCGTGCGCGGGGAGGTGCGGGAGGAGGGGAAGCGCTTCACATTCCAGCGAGGTGTACAGATGATGTGACCGTGTATGACATAGTACAAGTATCATACATACTAAAACCTGAATATTATGTAACAATGATTATACCTCATTTATCTTTTTTGTATAAAAATATATAATTATGCCTACTTTATTTAAACTCCGTACGATGATATGACATATAAAACTAAGTGCCATGTCCAAATACTGCCACGGATACATACTTACATACATACAAATATTGTTGTCATAAGTTTACGCGAATGTTACTTATTCATTACAATAAAACAAATTTTACGGATTTTGTCGCGGTTTATTTAATTATTTAACATATGTCAACGTTTCAGAAGCTTTGCAGCGACTATGGTCAGACCACCCGTGACCATGGTTGCTGTAAAGCTACTGAAACGTCGGGCCAGTTAAATCATTAAATAAACCGCGACAAAATCCGTAAAAGTAGTTTTACTGTAATACGATTCGATATTAATTTCTACAAGCCAAATCTACAGAAACTCAAACTTCATATTAGTTTATTCATAACTGCGTTTAAAGCTGTGGCAAATAAACTAATGTCAAATGAGAGTCTAAGGCTCCAAGCATATGTTTTATAAGAACAACAATGTATAATCGCCACTAGGGAGCATAAAAGTGAGAAAAAAGGCGGCGGCGACACGGCGAGCAATTAAAACGTGTCGCGTGGGAGTTGCGCTATCTTTTACAAACTTCTCAGCGAAGATAAAGTCTAAAAATATATGGCACTGTAACTGCTTGGCGCTTCGCTGCCTACCTCCGTTCATCTTATGCTAAAAAGATTAGCTAATTTTGTTTTTCAGTTTATTCAGTATTACCTGCGTGTTGTGGTGTAATTTTATCAGTGAAATGAATGAAGGTGAGTATGGTTTTATAAAAGTAACGTTTTTAAATATCTCTTTCAGCATAAAGCTTTTGATTTTCTTTTTTTTTTACCAAAAGAAAATTAATTGCTTTGCTTTTTATATTTTAAGATGACTTATGTATAGTGCTGCTATATCACCATGGGCTTGCCACAAGTACATTTGTACTGTTAAGACATTGTAAATGACCGAATGACGCCTTCATATAATTGTATATACTTAATATATATAAATATATTTTATGGCAACAAATATTTTTATGTATGAATTGCTGTTTTGTGTCGTTTAAAAAATTGTTGTTTTTTGTCATATCAAATTATTTACTTAATAAAGGCAATATATTGTATAAATGTATAGTTATAATATATCAGGCACTTTGTACAATATAAATGAAGTAATTTAATTTAAAATACACAGTATAACATAATGACACAAATGGACATAATATTGAATAATGAATATGCCTAACATGTAATAATAATTAATGAATATTCTCCATGATTATTATAAGGAATAATGATATGTGCCTATATAACCAACAATGTAATTAAATTTCAACTGCTTACTAACAGTAAAAATCAAAGAAGTGTTCAACTAATGTTAAGATGCCACACGCGTCCATTCAGCGCACAAAATACATATTAAATTACAGGTGAAGCTTGGATATACTTAAATTGGAGATCCTTATAACAGTTGGTAGTTGTTGGTGTTTTACAAATTTAAACATCATCATTATTCACTTTTTTTCTGAATTTCTCTATTTTTCTTTAAATTGGTCATTAAAGTTCAAAGTATTAATAATACGCCAAAATGCTATCAGTACCAAGCAAATGACGTCAGCAGTGTTTACCATTGTAAAACACATTGTTATTATAATAAATAAAAGGCGATTTTTAAGCAAGGTCAATAATGTGGTACATATTGGCGAGACACTTCTGGGCCGATTTGTTACTTGTAGTTAACAAAACACATTCGAATTGAGAACTTCCTTTTTTTTTAAGTCGGCAAAAATAAACAACAGAAAAATTAAATGATATTTATAAATCTTATCATTTATCAAAATGTAATTGTTATTTACACAATTTTTACATAATTACTATTTTTCTACACTCATTTTTATCAAGATCTCTGTGTCTGAATTTAATGAAATATTCAAAATTGGACGGCAACTTGGATTACGTTCGACTTTGAAAAAAATTCAATCCTTCATAAATTATGACAGATGTCGATTTTTGGCGCGCTCTATCCGAATATTGCACCACAGTTGGAACATCTCTTGTTCTTGAGAGCCAGACAACAGAGTATACCTAGAGGGAAGAACAGTATAGCACACAAAATTCCAAGGCACGTGAAGTCATCTTCGAGTATACCCACCCTGCAAGCTGGACAAGCACCGACGGCTATTATAGTAGGAGGTATTATGATACTGGTGGCACCGTAGTTCGGTACAAAAGCCGTGGCCTGAGGTGCCGTCGGGTACTGGGTGTATCCAGGTGGCGGCGGGGGGTAGGCCCCAGGTGGAGGCGGCGGGTAGGCCCCAGGTGGTGGCGGCGGGTAGGCGCCGGGTTGCTGTGCACCTGGAATGTGAATAATCATTTCTTTTAATTTGTAGCTTTATATTTGAGGACCTGGAATCTAATAACCTAATTTTATAACAACAACACGAAGATGTGCTGTGAGACTGGAGTACCGTGTATCACAATCCTTGCAGTTCTGCCTTCTCTCCTTTATATTCATTCAATCCATTCATCTTATCTTCAAACTCACCTCTCATATTCAACTTGACGATCTGGTACTCAGAACTTCTCAGCTCGCAAGTTCTATTATGGCGTGATGTGTGGCGGTCGCCGCATGTACCATACACCTATACTTTACAGTAGTTGAAACATTTTTTGTTAGTTATATACGGAAGTACCTACAGGATACTTACTGAGTATTGATTTGTATTAGGAAGCTAACGAGCTTGTGATCTGATGGTAAGTGACAGGCGGTCCACAAAAATCTATTATGGTTAATACTAACGCATAAAGATTTTAGTAAGAGGATGTTCCATGCTGCACTGCAGTTGAAATTGGGCTTGTACAACAAGGGCATCTCTCGTTCATATGACACTACTGTAAAGCGACATCTACGCTGTCGCGTTTCATGCGATAAGCATAGTATTACAGACGTCGGTAGTTGCCAAAAGACTCCGCATTCTCGTTTGCCCTTATACTATAAACAGAAGACTGTTAGATCAGTTGGATTCAGTATACCTACTAATATTAAACAGTTGTTTGTTAGTTTGTTTGTTTGGTTTAACACTCTAATTTCTAAAACTACTGGTCCATATATGTAAAATTATTTCTGTATAAGATAGCCCGATTTATTGAAAGAGTCCATAAGCACCATATACATTGGTGCAGTAACCAAATGTATTAGAAACGTAACAATACAGAGTGCTGCTAGTAGAGTTCACAAAACAATACAGTAACTTCACACCTTTGTTATATGAACTAGAGGCACTTCCCTGGCCAATGAGTAAGAGCAATGGTTTAAATAAAATAAACACAATGGTCAAGCAATAATAATAATTATGGTTATTATTATTGCCCAACCATTGTTCATAGACATAACATATCCTTATATTGATAATGAAAAGAAACTGACCTAAATCATATTGAGTCACATTTTTCTGTAGTCTATAGTCTATATCGATTCTTTATTAATTATAGACTACAGAAAAATGTGATGTAAATTTAAATAAATTTATGAATTTATTTAAATGAAGTCTGAAACGCATGCATACGCAGTACGAGAAGCCATTTTTTCTATGTGTACATGTTATTTTGTATGAATTAAATGGTCTAGCAAACTTTGCAACAATTGTAATAAGAGTTTAATTGTTGTTCATTACTTGATAAATTTTCCTTATATCTATGAAAAATTTGCTGTAATTATAAATTGTTGTTAGTTTTGATCCTTCAACACAAACTTTCAACTATTATCATAGTTCTGTTAAGGTCATTTTTTTTATTAAAAAGTAGCTTATGTTTCTATACTTGGGTCTTTTACTATATATGTGCATACCAAATTTCATCAAAATCCTTCAAGCGGTGTAGACATGAAAGGACAGAGGGACTGTGATGTCTTAATTTTATGTGAATGTTAATGATTACAAAAAATGTACTATAACATGTTTTATTGTGGTTTATTTACTTTTATTTAGGGTCCAAAATTTTCAATGGCTTTACAGCTAACAATGGTTAGGGGCAGACTGAGATGACTGATGTCACAAGTTGTTAAAAGTAACCGAATATTAAACTGTCTTGATAAAAAATCCACCATTACATTCCATTTCACAAAGCACAAACCCTCACAAAATAACACCGATTCCTTTCAGGTGTGACATTACAGTTTGTTACCTTTATACATTTAAAAATTAGTTGTTTCCCTCCAAATTGTACGCATGGACTACAGATACAACTGCATGTAGATGTCGTCTAGTGGATGCTATTCCAAAGACCATATCATGCATGAAACTTTATGTCAGTCTGTTTAACAGTTCGGCCTTGATGATGTCACAGGCAGATCACCTGACAGAGTTTATTTTGCATTTATAATATCATCAACAACTGTATAATAAATTTAATTTAACACTCTTCTGAGAAGTATTGGGGAATCATTTGAAATTTTTAAGTGTTCTCTCTAATTAGAGATTAAATTCATAATTATGAATTAAATTAAATATAATGATATTTGAAAACATTTTAGCTGTTGAAGTATAGTGAGGACAATTAGTAATGTTAAATATCAACTCATTTCTGATCCCTTAACATTATGAATAGTTTCTTTAATATGTTTAAAACTTTAATTTTATTTAAGTACTTGAATGTGTTCACTCACAGAAAGAAATAACTAGAACAAATGAATCATGTTCTACCGTATTATGTATGCTGATAACACACACGACGCACACAACTATGTTAAATTGAAAGGCTCTAGTTCAAGGCTTTGTAATGTATACTGTAGGTAGTATTAATTGTTACATTTGGTTATCAATGTAATAAATTAAATTAACAGCACTATGAAACAATGCTACCATTGTGTTTACTATACATACTCGTAAATACTAATGCTATAGTGTTATGAAATTTCAACATATTTTTTGTTTATGAAATATTTGTCTACGTATACATAATACAAACCAAGTAAATCACCAGGTGTAACTAAGTAAATTTAAATTTTTTAACGCACTAGCGTACACAAGTCGTTATCGTGTAATAATTTGATATTCAAATATATAAAGAATTAACAATTTTACCTGGTGGAATAGTAGCTGAATATGGCGGAGGTTGGTCAACTACGGGGTGTTTATCCATATTATGTAGATTTTCTTCTTCCTTGTTTTTGAAAACAAATAAAATCCACAATTAGGTGCAAAAATTAGTATACAAAACCACGAAACTGTACAAAGGTAAAAACAATTTATTGTCCTAGTTTTACGTCAGTGTCGTGAAATCACAATTGACACACGTCAAAACTAAACTTCAATTTCTTTTCGTAAGGTCGGTCCTTACAAACAGGCTAAGATCTAAAGACGTCTAACTTAAAATAGACAACAAAAAAAATTACGTTGTCCTTATATGCGATAATGTTATTTCCATATAATTCCAGACTAACTCTAAATATCTATTTAAAAAAAAAACGGTAAAAATCAAGATATGGGTCACAGTACGTACTGTGTATTGAAAACTGTAGAAATAATGAAAAAAAAACTTATTCATTTCCAATATCGATATGGTAATATTACAATTTTAATACGTTAACCTAAACTCACATAAGTAAACCTAAACTCACATCTTTATATTTTAGAATTCTAATGTCTAGCCATATCTGCACTAGATTTCATTGCTTATAGATATTTTCACTTAAGTGTTGAGTATCTTAACTGCTTATTACTAAATATTGGACTATTATAACGATTTGGAAGTTATAAAGAACGTATAGGAATGAGATAGTGACTGCACTGTATTGCAGTATGGCGCAAGCGCGATCGGGTAAGTAACCCTCACTTACATGATATGCGTTTCGTGAGGTTTGTGAGTAATCAGGGGTTCATTGAAGGGAAGGAAGAACCAATGCTTTGCTCTCCTTCACTCCCTCCCTTCTCCTTAGTGGTCATGCGGATGTTTATGGGATTCGGTAGTTCCAAAAAAGACACCAAATGCTCGTTTATTCCACTATAATGTAGTAAGAAATTGTCACTTTTTGCTAAATTTCATAACACTATGTGAACGGGAAGGCTTTGGAACAAACACATTACAAATTTCTAAATGCCGCTTGGCATGACAGTATATGCAGGCGATACATTTAATTGCATTTACTTTGAAGTTTGATTTTTCTCTGCTCCAAAGAATATTTGAGGACCTATCTAATAACTTTTTCACTTCAGTATTTGAATTACTTTCAATGCGTATAATACACCGTGTAGGAAGTATTAGTCGCATGACATCCCTTTGACCACACTGTGCACGAGCCTGGGTCGCACTTGACCGTGCGTTTTAGGTATCCATAAAGAAAGGGTAAAAATGGAACCCTATTACTAAAAATCTGCTTTCTGTCTGCCTGTCTGTCATTAGGCTGTGTCTCATGAACCGTGTTAGCTAGAGAGTTGAAATTTCCACAGATGATGTATTTCTGTTGCCACTATAATAACTAATACAAACCAGTACAATAAGTTAATTTTTTCAGGGGGCTCAGATACAACAAACGTGTTTTTTACGGTTTCTATAAATAATGTTGCGGAACCCACTTGAACGAGTCCGATTTGCGCGTGACCGCTTGTACTTGATTGTACCGGCTGCTAAGCAACTGTTATAAATATCAAATCTATGAATAGTTACTCAAAGGAAGGAAGAATATTATGTAATTTACATGTGCGACTTCGGTATAGTCAGGCCACTTACAACGTGCCACCAGAAAATTACAATCAACATGAAACCTGTTCTCACTCTCATGTTACAGCCAGGAGTACCCCAATCGTACCGCATCAATTCAGCCTCTTATCTGTACGTTATTTATGACCATTTCGTTTATATTAATTGAACAACATTTAAAGGCATACAATACAGATTTTTTTGCTCTAACGTCAAGTGAAACGTAAATAAATAAATATAATATAAATCATTTATTCCATCTACATATATATGCTGTCTAAACGAGAGTTAGACAACCATTATTTACCTGACATTTGTTGTAAAACGATACTTCGAGTCAACAAGCTAACACTTAAGATAGCCACAAATTGAACCAAATACCGCACGACAATTCAAGAGCACGCACGACAATTCAAGAGCACAACTCCGTGCTCTTGAATTGAGCCTGTTTTCGGCCGAAAACGAAAGTAGCTTTTTTGGCTGAAATTGGCCGAAACCGAAATCAAAAGTTCGGTCGGACCCAAAATTTAATGTTGTTTTGTTCGGGGTTTGTGCAACTGACATTTTTTGTTATGATCAAAGCTCTTATTGCAACTTATCTTCCATGTTATGCTAACACAACTTTATTCTTTTTCACAACAATTAGTGGAAGAAAATTTATATCGTGTTTAATATATATAATGAAAAGAAGCCAGCCTGAAACGCGGCCGTCTAAGTCAAAAGTGGCAGCAAATATAGTACGCTCTTTGTTTCTTTTCATTCACATACTCTGCGCAATATGCATGCGAGATTATTAATATAGCTTTCGCATCGTCCTTCTCTATTTACAAAGACGTCCAGTTGGTGAGCTTGTCCTGTGGTGTGCAGAGCAACCCTTCTATGGAGGAGGTGTCAGTCCTTGCCCCCCCGCCCACACCACTGGACCCCACCCAGGGCCAGGTGAAGTCGCGTAAATACGTTTTCCGCGTTAAAAAAGATGTTGTCAGGGAATTACAATGTTATATATACCAAATTTCATTCAATTTAGCTAATGGCGCAAATTGTTATCAAAATAACTACTTTCCATAACTTTACAGATCTTAAGCCCGTAATAGTTCTGATCTCTATGGACTCTGCACACTATATTGAGGGTAAGCATTCGCTGTGTGCTGAATATACTTTGTAAATTTCGTTTACTCGACACCTTTTTACTGGGACGAATACTTATTTCTCTACCATTCATTATCATTCCGAATAGTATCGTTGAATTACAGACTAGGGATGGGTTCATAGAAATTAAACAAAGAAAACTAATAAACCTTCAATATATTCATTATATTTTATATTTCACAAAACAATAACTATTAACGCCATTTAACTAAGCTTACATCACGAACACTATAATATTTACAACACAACTAATGTCATATTGTCAATTACGAACTAATATAATATAATTTCTAGCCCTAAAACAAACTACATTATATTATAAATTTACAATATATTTATAATCTGTCCGCCAATTTCGAATTCGTGTAATCAAAACATAATAACATCACATATGTTTATACACGTCATTTGAAATACATTGACAGAGCATGTTAAAAATAAAGGAATCCACATGTCCAAAGCAGCTTATCACAAAATGCCATAACTGCCATTAAATAGCGAAATCGTAAGCTAAAAAAACTTTTATTTGTTGAGGCACATTGACCATTCACAAAATCAAAATATACACATACACGTCTGCACGCCAGTTCCCTAAGGAGTAGGCAGAACAACAAAATATACAATTAAACGCCGTAGTATTTGACACCATAGCTTGGCAACATATATATAACATAAGAAATTCCACAAGGACTCGATTTTAAATAATATAAGACTTGGTAGAACCATGCAAAGCCAAGGACACCGCAAAACATGAAAAATAAATTGGAAGCGATTTTTCGTTCTCAACATTCAATGATACAAGAAAGTTCTTGTTTGTGTTCAATAATGAACCTACCTATTTCTATTTCTTTAAGAGAATATAACGAGCTAGTAAGTTTAATCGCCTAGCATAAATGGATAATACCACTTTGTTATGTTTAAAAGAAGTATATATAAACAGTGGAATGTAAGTATATAAAAGCAGATATAATAGACAGATAAAACCTTCTCACGCTTCTGTATGTGATCAGAATATCAACACGCAAATGAGATTGAAGCAAATTTATCTGTAATAAAATTTTAACGTAAAAGCATCATTCTGTACCTATCCAATTTTATTTTTCTTTTGTTTTTTTTTCCCATTAGTTTCATGTCAAAGCAATTTAAACCTTTTCGTTACTTACATCTATGATATGTTCATAATATTATTCTATCGAACGCCGTAAATATTGGATAGGTTAAGGTCCATGATGCCAAAGTTTTCATTAATAAGAAAAATTGTTGCAAATTATGGTATAGCAGTCAAACTTGCAATAACAAACACGAGGGCGACAAATTTCTTCCTCTATACTTATGCCAACTTGGACTTGGAATTGAATCAACAGTGAGCATATATAGAAGCGTGGAGTAACCTAGCAGCTATGTAGTGATATTCATGAAGGGGGAGAGAATAGTCGCCGTTCCACTCCGAACGGGGATGGGATATGCGACATTGATATCCAGAAGTGGGTAGTAATCCAGCAACCGTTTAGCAGCAGAGGATTGTCGTCCTCTTTATCGAAGTGGGATAGTATGCTACTTCAAAGTGTGATGGGATAAGTGATATTATCTTTAGAAGCGGACAGGTAGCCAGCACCCGTACCACTCGTTACATCGGTTGAGGGAACCGTCCTTCCCTGTATGCCACTTTGAACTGGAATGGGATAAGTGATATTATGTGTAGAAGCGGACAGCCAGCCAGCAGCCGCTCTGCTCGTTATAGCGGCTCACGAGATTGTGTTTCGCTGTATGCCACTTCGAAATGTGATGGGATAAGTGACATTATGTCTAGAAGCGGACAGGTAGCTAGCAGCCGCATCACTCGTTACAGCGGTTTAGGGAACTGTCCTTCCCTGTATGCCATTTTGAACTGGGATGGTATAAGTGACATTATGTCTATAAGCAGACAGCCAGCTAGCCGCCGCTCTAATCTTTACGGCGGCTCAGGAGATTGTCTTTGGCTGTATGCCACTTTGAACTGGGATAGGATAAGTGATGGTTTGTCAACAAGCGGACAGGTAGCCAGCACTGCACCACTCGTTACAACGGCTGAAGGGATTGTCCTTCCCTGAATGCCACTTCGAACTGGTATGGATAGTATGTCTAGAAGCGGACAGGCAGCCAGCAGCCGCTCTGTTCGTCTCGGCGATAGTAGTGTGGGCGGTTCTCCGGGAACACGGTGACGGCCGGGAACGGATGCTGTTGTATAAACTTCAGGGTCATCCGGATCTGAAATTAATATAATTAAATATATAAAACTCAATTTCTACTGCTACTACCACTCCTGAGAACAGATGCCCTAGCTCGTAACTGCTAAGCTAGGTCATGCCAGGAACAGTGCATGCATAAATAAGGTCACTGCTATAGGTACAATAATGTGTATACACTACGACACACCACATAGCGTAGCAGCACAGTGCGTAGAAATGGACACTTATGACTCCAAATCTGATTTTACAGGCTGATATATTTGCCGCCTCTACTACTCATCCGAAATGAGCCCAAAAATTAAGGCGGTCTAACGACATCGTTCAGTTAAATTAATCGAATGGAGCCAGTCATAGACAATCGTAAACAATTGATCTTTTTAGTCCCAGCCCGTGGCATTTTCTTGGCTAGCCACTGTATTGTTACGCCGCTGGTGTCTCTGGACCTCAATAATTCCTTGCATAAAATACCAAAGAGTTCATCCTCCGTGCTAGGAAATAGGTACGAGCAAAATTAGTATTGTCCTTTGAGTCAAGTTTGAGCTCAGCAAAATGATATGTTTCAAATTTATAGACGTTTAGTGCCAAGTTATTTTTAAGCTTCAACATCATCATCGTTATTATTTGCCCTTATCGGGCCACTGCTGAACATAGGCCTCTTTAACGCTAAGATGACCGATCTCCTGCTGCTCGCATCTATTCCGGACCGGCACGCACGGAGATCGTCTTCCCACCTATTGAACGGTCGACCAACACTTCGTTTTCCTAAAGGCAGCCTCCACTCCAGAACCTTACTGGCCCATCTGCCATCTGATCTTCTGAGTGTGTGGCCAGCCCATTGACACATCAGCGAGCTTATGTTTCGCGTGATGTCGGATGCTTATTTCTCTGCCTTATGACTTCGTTACGAATTCTGTTTGACAGACAAACACCCAACATAGCACGTTCAATAGCACGTTGGGCTACCGCAAACCTACGGACTAGCCCTAAATAAAGAGACCATGTTTCGGCCCCGTAGGTCATCATGGGAAGAACGCCCGGATTGATGACTTTTGTCTTCAGGCTCTGCGGTATAGGCGACGTGGCAATGTGACTAAGCTTAAAGCTTAAGCTTTTAAACTTACGCTCGAACAATATTTTGTGAGTACACGTCTGGAGTGCCATCTATCCGAAACGTATGGATTTACTTTTCGTTACGTTTCATAATTTTACACTCAACTCTCTCTATAATTCACTCGCTCAAGTCTATAATATATTATCAAAAAACAAATGTGGAAATATATTTTCAATACATAAAATATTGTTAAATATGTTTTTTACTACATGGTAATATAAAATTAAACAACTTCACATATTGATTTGACATGACTCGTGAAAATTACATCGCATATAGCACGGCGAAATGAAAACGTTCTTTTGACACGACTAATTAACATAGAGTTCTCCCCACCTCCATGCTGATCACAGACACTGTTTTGAACACCAACAATTGTGTGGTTAATATCGTAAATTCTTGCTCCGTCGACGAGTGTTGTCGTGAACTTATGATTGTATCAAACTTGGGTAACAAAAGCTTGAGCTCAGACAAGCTTCGAAGTACTGGCTATAAATATGAAATTTGTCTTAGCTCGTTACAACCCGTTAGGGCTAAGACAAATTTCAAGTCAGAGATAATTCTAAACACTATGTATTTTATAATTAAACTCGCAAGACTAAGACTATCTTTTACTAGCAAGACCAAGACTATCCTCAGACTAGCAAGATATAGACTATCCTCAGACTAGCAAGATCAAGACTATCCTCAGACTAGCAAGACCAAGACTATCCTCAGACTAGCAAGACCAAGACTATCTTCAGACTAGCAAAACCAAGACTATCCTTAGACTAGCAAGACCAAGACTACGCTCAGACTAGCAAGACCAAGACTATCCTCAGACTAGCAAGACCAAGACTACGCTCAGACTAGCAAGACCAAGACTATCCTCAGACTAGCAAGACCAAGTCCGACCTCAGACTAGACCAAGACTGTCCGAGTATTGTTCGCGACTCATGGTCCTGCTTAGCTCATCGACACAAAGCCCAACGTACATTGTGCACAAAGTGCGGCCCCTCCACAGAGGGCGTGGTGCTGAGGTGTTGCAGTATGAAGTCGTCCGTCTGCTCCAGCCACAGGTCGGCGCCCCGCAGCGGGTCGTAGCTGAACGGGCCGATGCGCAGCATGCCGACACCGTTGTCGTATATGTCCAGCACCTGCAGTGAGCCACACCAACAATATTGAGAATAATAATATTATAATAATATCTGTGGACTTATCACGTTAGCCTAGACCCGTACTAAGTATCGCGTGGACTCGTCTTACAGGTATGTACTAGGCAACGGTAATATATTCAATATTTTTGATAAATTTAATAATATATATTTAAGATTTTTTATTACACACTAGAAATCTGTCCCTGCTTCGTACGGCTATTTTCACAACGTGTGACAAAATTATTTGACTCACAAAAATTATGAATTTTAATTTCGACCTCGTAGACATTACACGTTACCACATGACAAATACATTAAATGAATGACAGAACAACGGCATTAGGAACAGCTAGCGGTTTTGAATAATTTCTGCAGCTGCGATATAACGATTAACTTAGATATTTGTTTCACACCTTTCACGTTATGGAAGTTTTTATAATGATCTATAACGTTTTATAAAATGTTGTATAGCCTATGTTTATCAGAGATATTTTAGAATTCTAATGATAAAAGAGTTTTCTAAGCAAAGAAACAATCAAATGTTTTCTTTTCATAACATGAGTATAAAAATACGTATAAAACAATGATAAACATTTATGACCTGGTCGGGAAACATTTATGACCTGACCTCTAGAGTTCGCGGGTTCACCGCGAACTCTATAGTAACACGCGGACTAACCGCGGACTAAACATGCACGATTATCTTATTTATTATAAGCTATATTACCCCTGCGGTAGTCGGCCTTCAGACATCATTTGTCATCAGGGTATCATGGTCTAGAAATACCTATTCAATAAGAGCTAAGGGTCATGCTGTATAGTTTGCTAGTGGCCCATTTGATGGGAGGATTCTTCACAGTCAGCTTAATCCTCTATGGACACATGAGTCTTTCTTTTTTTTCCTCCTTAAAGCTCCATATAACCTACTTGTGAGGAATTTATCCCTCCGGTAATTGTCCTGGCGCTCCGCAGCGGTCGCTCCGGTCCTTTGTCCGGGAAGCTGGCCGGGAAGATGTCCCCCGCTCGCATGTCCAGCCCGACGCCGGTGACGATGGGCGCAGGAGTGCTTCCGCCTAGGGCGGTGTTCAGCTCGCAACAACACGCCAGCGTGAGGTCAATCTCTTCAGCGAGCCGGTGGAATGACACTGCAAGTTTCGAGAATTTCGTTATTTATTTCGCCAGTTCTTGCAAACATGGAACGTTTTCATTTTTGTTAATTGAGCTAACAGGGCCGGATTTAGATGGGGCCCTCTGGGCAATGAAATAATGGACGCCACAATTTTTTCTAATAACTTTTAATTCTTAAAAAAACATTGCGGCGTCTATTACTTCGTCGCGCTAGTGCTCCCACATATCTAAATTTAACCCTGTTAGCGCATTCCAACATTTAGCATTAAAACTTTAAAAAATATATTAAATATTTGCAAATTTTTACATTTAATTTTTGTATTATCAGAAGTAAACAAATCAATGATGTACCATGATGTTCTACATATTATACGGGAATAAAATGTTATTCCTTGTAAGCACTGTCGCTAAAAATATAATAATACTGTTTGGCAAAAAAAAATCAAAAGTTGCTATCCCTGTCGAAGGTTTTTATCTACTATAATAAATAATAATAATAAAATTTTATTTCAAGCTTTACACGCATAAATTACAATTACATTAAATTAAAATAAATCAAATCAGGTTCATAATGAAATGAATTAAAATACAAAATCACAATAATAGTAATCAACTTAATTTATTAATATTTTCTCTCCGGCACTAGTACTGGAGCATGTCTATCGCAACAATGCCGGAGATAAAAACAGTCATTTCTACTCGTTATCATCTTCAGAATGGCATTGCATTCAGAGCTAGCTCTCATTCTGCGCACCCGAGATGCACATCGCTTGCGCATCGTGGCGCTAAAACAGTGCGCATCCGCGAACATGCCCGAGGCGCTGCCTAGCAGCCCCGACAACATTCTGAATTATTATATACCACGTGTGGGATACCATACCTCCTCCTAGTGTAGTCAGCCCACAGGCTAAATTTTTACTGTTTAACGGTGTAATGCAGACGTAGGTATCAACCCAACATAAGATTTTAGAGTGAAAGACAAATTTATAACGACGACGTTTTAATCCACCCTCCACCAGAAGAGAAGTACAAGAGCGATCCGATATCGCGACATCGGCAGTATGTATCATGTAGCAGGACCTACCTGAGTTAAATGTATCGATACAGACTCATGGCAAATGTTACATAAAATCAGATCTATCAGGCACCTAAAACCATTTACTGGACCAGTCTGATTGTGGAAAATTTGTTGTATGGTTACGTAGTAAGTACAGTAATTTGTGGTATGGGGGCCCACTCTCTCCTTTTTCTTTGTTGTTGTTGGGGAAAGGGATTTACGCGCCTTCACCGCCCCTGGATGGGGTCCAGCGGTATGTGGGGCTCGCGGCACGTTATAGTGCCGAATAACCACAAATGCCACCGCGAGTGACATTAGTGCCGCCTTCGGTGAGGTGTAGCGGAACAAAGAACAGACGGCTAGTCAGACCCCATATGTAACCAACGCTACCTCCACAAATGGGATGTCCCGTACCTAAGGACAACCCCACCAACTTTGGAACACTGCAATGGAGTCTGTTCCCATCCTCACCCCTTGCCCCGTGCGCAAAGGTGCCGTCTCCTTTTGCTCTTCTTATCAGAAGGCTACAAAGATCAGCCCCCTCCTCGGTTCAGTTGGCCTCGCCAAAGGTGTCTGGTTCACCCCGGCTACTACAGGCCCCACCGCCACGACGAGGCTTGAACCATGGCGGAGGCCCAGTCTCTCCTAACTTAAGGAAGGTCAACTAACATGATATGTTCTTTTTGTCTCTGCTGAGGCTAGCAGCATTTTGCCGACTGGCCACCCTATTCTCACGTCACTGTACCGTCCAAAGAGTAGGTACTGTTAAGGAACTACATATAATTATTTACAACTGCATTTTGTGCTCTACATCACAGTAATAGGAGTTGTAATTAATTTAGCGTGCGCTCTGCCCACGCTTCATTCAGCTAATATCGTCCAGACATTTGGCACCGGGCGTCAGATACGACCTTCGTGTCTAATTTAATTGTCGCTTGACTGTATATCATTCTATGGCTGGAGACAATGTTAACTTGTCAATTTACAGCATGCCCGTGATACGTTCTGATTCAATTATAAATAGATGCATACGGAACTAGGTTTTGTACGTGACTTCGGTTGCGCGCAAAAGTCTACACTATAATCAATCCTCTGTCCAGTGGCCCATCGCTCGAGGAACCGTTCATTGCTGGAGATGTAAGATTCATGAGCGGCAGCGGGATGCATTGGCAGGCGCAGTGCAGGATAGACTGGTCAAGGTCGTGGGGAGCCGCCGGATGGCAGCAGCTTATGACATTGATACGTGGCGCTGTTTGGTTTGGGGGAATATGTACAGCAGTAGACTTTCTCTGGCTGCTGATGAAGAAAGCGCTAGTAAAAGCCAATAAACATACTTACACATAATATTAGCAAACAGTTTATCCGAATATCTGTGCGGGTCTGTGAAGCCCCCTATCAGCTGCAGCTCGAGCCTGCCCTCCGGGTAGCCGACGGCCAGCTGCTGGGTCTTGGCCACCATTGCTGCCGCCGCCTCCGCGATGCCTGACCCGTCCAGATGCGCCAGCGACACCGCGCCGGATCCTGAAATATATTTCAGTAACAGTTATTCATCTACATTACTGGCAGAACCGATAACTGTTGGGGAACAAAGGTTCTCAAGTGGCGGCTCCGCACCGGGAGACGAAGTGTGGGACGGCCTCATACCCGATGGACTGAAGATTTGGTTAAGGTGGCGGGGAGTCGCTGGATTTTTTTCGGAGGGACCTAATACTGGTTGGCGGCGCTAGTCCAGCCTCAAAAGTTCGACTGCCTACGAAGACTTTTTTGTCTTCAGGTTTAGGGGGGAGTCGCTGGATGCAAGTGGGTCGTGACCTATCCTGTGGACGTCGGCCGGCTGATGATGATATTTATCTACATGTTTTGAGAAGGAAATTGCAAAATGTCCTGTCCTGCTCCTTAATCGTTACGGATGTCGAGGTTATTTTGTTATCGAAGATGAGTGAGTGGTTGCCGCTGTAGGTCCTGACTACACAGGAGTAGCGGTGGTGGGGACTGTGGTATCAGAATCGTTAATAAATCTGTATGTATACTAATGTACATTTTACACGCGTTAGAAGTTATACTTCCTTGACGAACAAGATAAAAATCTTTTTAAAAATCTTATCTTTCGCCTTATTCTACATTTGTATAAGAACGACACTAACAAAGGTATCTAATACATTGTAAATTTTATTATTTCGCATTATTGTATTTTTTTTTTTTTTGTAAAAATGTGTTTTTTCGTGACAGAGTGCGCGTGCGTTTTAAAAATTTACTCTCATCATTTTTCCCTAACGCGCTTTGGCGCGTAAAATGATGTCCCCTTTATTAGGAATACTGATAATATAAATCAATCCTGCTAACGTTGTAAATGCTAAATAAAGTTGTTATGTTTCTCGCAACAGTTCTTTTGCATTGGAATGAAACTTTATAACACATATGAAATTACTTTCGTTATAATAATTTTTAGTCCCGAAAAAATAATGGTTCTCTTCAGGTAGGTTTTATGCCTACTTCAAGAATGTCTACGGAATAAAGACTAAGTAATATAGTGAAATAAAGTTACTTAAAATGTCTGTTAAAACTAAAATTTGTAAAGTTCAGAGTTCGTGTGTTTGGTACGTATTATACGAAAATAGCTGCAAAGACATTTTTGTAACTCGACTCTCTACCTTGTTGAGGACTAAGATTTATTTTTAAATTTGGTATCTTTACAAAAATTGCCGCGAGGCGGCTCATATTTAAGCTCCCAACAACCCTTATCATCCTTACATTCATGTTTTTTTTATAGCATAAGAGGGCAAACGAGCAACCAGAGCCATTTGATGACTACCGATGCCCATGGACATTCTCATGGTTGTTACGCAGATGCGTTACCCTACCATGATCCCCCCTCAATGAGCCACCAGCTACTCCCAAACCGCACGAAACGCGACAGCGACGCTGTCACTTTACGCCGGTATATAGTGAGCGAGAGGTACTTCCCCGATCGTGCCGGCCAAATTCGGTTGCATAGGAGGATATAGTGTCATGCACCATGCATGACACTACCTCGTCCTGTGCAGCATGTCACTACCTTTTCCTAAGATGTCCAGGTAAGTATCTAATTCTGATATAATATTCTGAAAAATGATTTCCAAAAATAACCCTATCGTATAAGTATATATAGTAGGGTTTGTAAACTCAACCGAACCCAACCGTAAATAATAAAACCGTCTGGTATTTACCTGAGTGTCTGACAATGACTATAATACATGATGTGGCTTCATCTGATCCTATGAAACTGACGTTTTCTGAAAATAAAAAGAAGAGTGATAAATGCATAGTTTCAAAATGATCGGCTAGTAAATCTTTTAAAACCTTTTTTTAACGGCTTTACCGATTTTTACAAAATTTTATATTCAGTAGGTCTGAGAACCGGCTACTATCTTCTTTTCATGCCCCTAAGTGATGAGGGTTGATCACTCGACCCGGAAAAGCAAAGTTTGCCGGGTCATCGAGTATAGAAAAAAATAATTCTAAGAATTTAATAAGAATTTTATTACAGTCTTTATAGATTACAGAACACTTTTTGCCTAAATGAATTGTCTTAGCCGGAAGACTTTTCTTTCTAGGAGGTTTATCGGTATTTTTATGAGACGGCTTTGTGTTAAATGAGTGCTAACGTTTAGGAGGTGGACCTAGCGGGTCCTGCGATTCGATAAAACATCGCGCAGGCCCAGCCTACCGAGGAATGAGCATGAATTTATAATCCTGACGTACAGAATATATTAGATCAACCCACACGAATATGCTCAACAAATAAAACATCACTTTTATTACGTTTAAACTAATACAAGCCCCATGAATAGCCTAACGAAATGTGCTCATGGCACATCAGTATTTAATTAAAGACGAAAAATAATACTTTTGTTACACGAGAAGTTTTGTTAAAGAAAGTGAACGCAAGCTTCTTATGCGTGTACCCGAGTGAGACAGCGCAATGTTTTCGACATCATTTTGGAGCGACTCACATCACTATTATAACTTTTTGTATACTACCCATTCTCCATGTCCGTAGGCCCTATTATCTGTAGTCCTCGTTGGAACACGAAGCACCTCCCCTCGCTTACACCGTTGCCTCGGTACGTCAGTGTACTGTACCAGATCTACGTCTATGACGATCTACAGATGTTGTAACCGAGACATACATAATAATAACAACAAAAACCAGACAAAAATGTTTTATGGTGAAGTCTCACTCCACGCACCGCTAGCTGCGCTAGTGTCACGTACCGTATGACGAGATGATGTATCTACGTTTGTCCTTACATCAGAATAAGCGCATGAATGTGTTATACTCACTATCGTGCGGCGCGACCGCGGCCAGCTCTCTCTGCGCGACGTACAACAGGCCCTGGGGTCCCACGACCCGTGGTGCACCGGCCAGTAGCTGCGCCGCCACGTCCCGGTAGCCGGGGTGCGCCGCCAGCAGCGCCCTCACCGACGTGGGGCACTCATCGGCGAGCACGCCGTTCAACACCACCACCATACTGACCCTGGTGACAATATGCTTATGTAAAGGCTTTATCCTTAAACAAGGGATTGAATTCAAACAAATTGCAAGTAAATAATTAATGTTACGAGAGCAAAGGCCTGCGTTACAGATACACATCACAGATGTGCGAGTCTTTCTTGTAACAGCATAAGATCTCAACTAAATCATTGACGAAACTTAGCCTCCTCGATCTACAAGACTTTCAATAAAAAACCAGACGTGGTCGGAACCGGGTACCACAGACACACACTTATCTGAACGTGGCTCTACGGCGACAGCAGCGCTCTCACTGACGTAGGACCCTCGTCAGCGAGAACGCCGTTCAGCGGGACCTCCTTGCTGACTTAGGCGACAATATATCGCTAAAGATAGAAAACGGCATCAAAATCATTCACAAAATATAGCGAAAACCAGATGATAAATCACCAGGATGTGGAACAAGTCTAGAAAAAAATCGCACATCGGATCTTCCGTTCAGGAGATAGGATATAGGCTCTTAGGTTAATCAGTCACCCGAATAGATCTTCATAAAATATAACATTTACAGTTGTAAATTATAGCTAAGTTATGAGCATTGTCTCAAAGGCTGTTCAACACTCGAGGAGCTGGGACGCTACGAACATGTACTCGGCACTCTTCACACGTATGTTTCGTTTTCAAGCGGAAATTAAAACATTTTTGGGACCAGCGAATATTCACTTCCTACGGCAAAGTAACCGATGCTGATTACGGATTAATGTTATATAATGATGTGCACATTATTCACACAGTGGAAACTTGAAAACGGTTCGATTGTCTTCCATAATGTATTCAGAACGGCAGCGGGTCAGTCCCGTGTCAGCGTTACCTATGCACATGTATATTATCATGTACTGTACGCTTAGAAATTCCGAAATACATACTGCAATGTATTCTCCTTCTTGTCACTGCTCAACCGAATTTAATGAGTACGAACAAACTACGGGTCACATTATTAGAGAGTGTTATCTTTGACTTAGTGAGATAACAATAATGTTAGACAATAATGGTGGCCCATTGGGGGGAGGGATGATAGGAGGGCATCAATGGGCTCCGATGGTTGTTTGCCCACCTATGCTATAAAAAACTTCATAGTATTAGCGGGGTAATATATTGTGGCGACCTCTGCGACCCTGGATAGCGTGAGGATCTACCGTGCGTTTAAAAGATTGTGTCATAACTATTATCGGAAACATACGGTTTTAACATTAAATAAGTATTTTTAATATCTCCGTGGTGCATAGCAGCTGGGTCTCAAGTGGCTGCACCCTCTGTGCTGGCTCCGCTTTGATTGGGGAGGAAAATTTGAATTACCTTCCTACTCCTCGCATTAACCTAGAAAGTTTTATCTTTTCCCCCGGGCTCCCCAGTGATCATATCAATGGGTTCACAGTGGATGCCGCTGTTGATCCTGGCGAAAAGCCCCTTAGAAAAAAAATACTACAATGTACGTTAGAAGAAACGTCAATTTTCAGGTATAAATGGTATATATGGTGGTATGATTGTAATCTGTATTGTTAGCTATTCCTGGTTGTAAGCTGTCACCATTAGCAGCCTGGTCCATTGCACAGATAGGCATCATAACACCACAGCTCACGGGGTGATCACGAGGTGGCGAAACTCGATTGTAATAGTATACTATATATATATATAAAGCCCAAAGGTAACAAATTAATGATTTGTACGTTTTATTGCTTTGTAGTTTTTATTGTTTTGTAGTTTTTATTACCATCGTCGATAATTAAACTAGCGATCCGATCCGCCTTCGCTCGCTAGTAACAGATGCCCAAAATCATTCGTCAAAACTGCATAAAAATCCACTATATATAGTAGATTTTGGCATAGACGATCATATACAGGCAGACAGATTTTGGGGATTTTTTTTACTTTTCGGACATTTTGAACTTATGCTGTGAAGGTGAAGAGACGCCAGGCAGACTGTTAATACGTGAAGCACAACGATATACGTACTATAAAAGAAGATTAAAGTGTTTTGGTCAGGTTTACTCAAAGGTGGGGAGCCACCATGGTTCAAGCCTTGTCGTGGCGGTAGGACTTAGTAGCCTGGGGCGAACCCAGGCGAAGCCAATTAAACCGAGGGGGATCTTTGCACCCCTCTTATAAGAAGAGGGGGCTTAAAGATCAGGAGGAGGAATCGCTCTCGGGGGGTACCCTTATAAGAAGTGGAGACCTAAGAGCAACAGGAGGTGCGCATTTGCGCACGGGGCAATGGACGAGGATAGGAACCTCACCCCATTGCACTGTCCCAAGTACGGCAGGGTTGTCCTGCAGTGCTGGGCAACCTCGTCTGTGGAAGTGGAGTTGGACCCTTAGGGGGCCGACTAGCCGTCGAGGTGCCCTGATGATTGTTGTTCCGGGGCACCTCACCAAGGGCGACATTGATGGCACTCGCGGTGGTTTTTGTGGGTATTCGGCACTATCATGTGCCGTGAGTCCCACACACCACTGGACCCCACCCAGGGCCGGAGAAGGCGCGTAAATGCGTTTCCCCGCATCAACAAAAAAAAAGTTTGGTTCAAAACTCAACTGCTCAAAATGGGGTTCGCGCACCGCTCATGTTATTTCATTTTTCTTCCGTACGTATTTTTCACGAATTTCGGCTGATTGTTGATTGTCATAATAATTCTCTTAACAAGCTGACTGAGAAGTATCATGTTTACACTCTGC
Organism: Eumaeus atala; assembly: GCA_017140195.1. Taxonomy (NCBI): domain Eukaryota; kingdom Metazoa; phylum Arthropoda; class Insecta; order Lepidoptera; family Lycaenidae; genus Eumaeus; species Eumaeus atala. The sequence continues at coordinate 841,579 of JAFELO010001043.1, read as the reverse complement.
CACGCTCATTGCCCTTGTTCATTTCGTTGCCCATAATCCCGGGATATGACTTCGGCTGAATGTAAACAGGAAAAAAATACAGAAATTCCCCGTTAAACATAACATGAGGCAGTTTTCAACAGATAACAAGAAACATTTTCTTTGATAACCTCTTTGAGAATAAATAGCAGTGGTCTTCAACAATGGCACAAAAAACCTGGCAAAACCAAACTGTGTCTACCACGTATTGAATATTGTTGTTGTTTATTCCATTATCAAGTCCCTATATCTATATGATTAATGCATATATGAATCTTTTGTTTTTTCTTTCTGTATTTATACATCTAAACCAATTTTTTATAATTATGATAAATAAGGTCTAGGAGGCTTCAGCTACCTGGTTGTTTGGTTCATAGCGACAGTGAAGTAAGACGGTCTGCTTCATAGCGACAGTGAAGTAAGACGGGAGCACCGGACAGCGGTCGCGCCGCGTGATGGCGGTACCATCAATCGGATCGGCGACAGGCAGCAGTGGCGCCGGTCCGAAACCTAATCTGCGATTGCCAATGCGCCTGCTCAGCGTGGCAATTACGAGCACTTGCTTTTAATGGACAACAACAACAGAATTCAGACCCTAGTTCCCGGTAGTTCCACTAGTCCTGGCCACAAGAGTGACCACGGTAACGGTGGAACAAGGGGTGCTAAAAATCTCCGGGCTACGTATCGCTACCACAGATTTGACCTGGCTACGTATAACGGACGACCGCTTCGACTAGATAATCATTTAGTTGAGCTAGAGGTGGAACTGGGAAAAATCCGATGTCACGTTCTGGGGTTATGTGAAGTCTGAAGACAAGGTGAAGACACCATAACTCTGCCACCGGGTAACCTAATTCACTTCAGGGAAGGCGACACTCCATCACAAGGCGGCGTAGGATTCCTCGTGAATAAGTCCCTCGTGGGCAGAATCGTCGAATCTCTAGTGTGTCGAGTAGGGTTGCGTACCTCATACCTTAACTCAGTAAGACGTACAGCTTCAAAGCGATACAAGTATACGCACCAACCTTGACACATTCAGAAGACGACGTGGAGGCATCTTATGAGAATGTCTCAAGGCCTTACATAACACCTGTAAGGCCCACGTTAAGGTTGTTAAGGGGGAATTTAATGCCAAAGTACGAAAATGCGTCGAATCTAGTCTGGGACCACTTGGAGTCGAAAGTCGAAATCGCAGGGGGCGTATGCTGGTAAATTTCCTCGAGAAAGAGGGCCTCTTCTTAATGAACTCTGCTTTAAAGAAGAGGCCCCATAGGAAGTAGACATGGCAGTGCCGCAATACTGTGACAAGGGACAAGATCGACTTTATTGTGACGGACCGATAGCACATATTTAGGTATGTCTCCGTGATCAACAGGCTTAAAACCGGAAGTGATCACCGATTGGTTTGAGGCCCTCTGAATATAGGCTTTCGGCGCGAGCGTGTCCGTTTAGGACAGCCAACACTCCGGCGAACCACGGTAGGTACTGGAAAATTCCAACTGGAATTAAAAGAACCGATTCGATGCCCTAGATACGTCGGAAATACAATGGCAATTGGCGAGGCCATGAGTGGCGTGATTGGTTGCATACGGCACGTGGGTGAACATACTGTAGGAGTAAGTATACGAGCAGGAAAGCTAAAATCTCAGATGAGACGCTTGGACTTATTAGGGAACGCAGAGAACAGGAAGACGTTACGTCTGTCGATGTCAAGATTCTTTCTAAGCAAATCCGCAAACTAAAACGCCGAAACCTTCGCTGCTCAAATGAGCAACGGGTTACCAAAGCGATTGAGCAGAATAGAGGGTCGAAGGTTTTTGTGAAAAAGCTTGGAAGAAGTCATCTGATAAAGGTTAGGATTCTGGGGTTACCGTTCTCAAACAAGGGTGGTCAAACAAGGCCAATCCAATTGCATCGAGGAATACGATAGGGGATGTCATTTCTCCGAAACTGTTCTACAATGCTTTGAAAGACGTCCTTTAGACTTTGAAATGGGCAGAATCGGCAAAACAAAGATCATGTTCAACGAACACATTTTCCCAAGGCCGGTCAACTTCGGTGGTGCTATTTTCGAAGTCGTAGACGAATACGTCTACCTCGGGCAATTATTGCAATAACAACTTCGAGAAGGAAGCCGATAGAAGGATTCAGTTAGGTTGGGCAGCATTCCTGAAGCATCGTCACATTCTCACGTCGCCTTTAAAGCAGAGCTTGAAGACAAAAGTGTTTAACCAATGCGTTCTCCCCGTGATGACCTACGGGGTCGAAACATGACCTTCGCACCATTGCTACGAGACTACGACAACGAGCTATTGAACGTGCTGTGTTGGGTGTTTCTCTGTCCGACAGAGTTCGTAACGAATTCGTAAGAACGTCATAAGGCAAAGAAATAAGGTATCCGATATCACGCGACGAATAAGCTCGCTGAAGTGGAATTGGGCTGGTCACACGCTCAGAAGAACAGATGGTAGATGGGCCAGTAAGATTGTGGAGTGGAGGCCGCGTCTAGGAAAAAGAATTGTTGGTCGACCGTTCACCAAGTGGGAAGAGGATCACCGTGCAGTAGCCGGTCCAGGATAGATGCGAGTAGCAGGTGATCGGTCGTCTTGGCGTTCATTGAAAGAGGCCTATATCCAGCAGTAGACCGATAAGGGCTGATAATGATTGTTGATACTTCTTAACACTATTTTACAAAGTAATTGGAGCAAGACCTGAAAAATTGAGCCACATTCGTTGAGGTCATGTCGACTGCGGGATCCGCATATGACCTCCTACAATCCAACAAAATAGGTTCGTCGTACAAATAACGTTTCTGAAGACTTCACAACTGCATCATTACTTTTGAAATTATGCAATTGTTTAAGTCATAAAAATTGAAGCTGAATGAGCTAAGAACTAGTAACTTATAAAGGGGTATACACAAACACGTCAAAGTGGTTATCTGCAAATTTAAATACACCTCTACATGGCACAAGTTTGAGAATTTACGATTTTTTCCGCGTTTGAAGAGTAGAGAATAAAAATAAGGCGCCCAGAATACCAAACTCTTGGCGCCTTATATGAAGAAAACGTGTGTTCGTTCCTCTCCCACTTGCCCTTACAGTAATTATACGAAGCTCTCTTTCAATCTTGAACAACTTATATCTCCCTCTGAACTTCTGTTGGCGTTGTCTCGTAACGCTCTCGTCACCAAATCCAATTGTCTCGTAACGCTCTTGTCACCAAATCCAAGTTGTCTCGTAACGCTCTCGTCACCAAATCCAAAGAAGTTTAACTTTTTTCATAAGGGACAAATGAGTAATCGGAGCCTTTCTAACGTCTGCGGACGGCCGTGAACATCCACATTATTTCTGTGCCGATGCGTTACCTTCCTCCTCCTCCCATGGGCCACCGACTACTCACAAACCGCACGAAACGCGACACTGAAGATGTCACTTTGCAGCGATGTTACGTGCCGACCCAATTCCGTTGTATTGGAGGAAAGTCTGTTGTCGTTATTGTTGTGTATGTGTTATTATCTGATAAAGGTGTATGTTGGTTGGATATATATATTATTTTTTTTGTTTGTCAATTTAATTAATGTTTGAAAAAAAAAGTATAATAGTGTACCTCAAATTATTAAATAAATTTTTCTATATTCTATATCTTCTAGTGTCATGCATTATGCCTCCTCCCATGTAGCACTACCTCTTCCGAAAACTAACTTCGTTCAACCCTTCCATCTGGCGGTATCTCGTACTCGTCGGTTACATAAACAATTGACTCAATAACCCGGTCAGCGCAATAAATCCGTAATAAAACCAGAGATATGTTTAATCGGTATGAAATTGTGTAAATAATCTCATGTGCCACAGATAGCGTATGTCTCACAGCCGTAGAGAGTACTGCCAGTTTAGATATGGATCTTAGTAATTTGATACTGCGATACAATTCGATTGATATTAGCAATTGTGCTACGCAATGGTGCATTGTAGCCGAACTGGGTCGGCACGACGGGGGACTGGCACCTGTCGCTCACATTATACCGCCGTAAAGTGTTAGTTTTGTTGCTTTACAATGATGCCGATGTTTATGGGCGTTGATATTTTTTTATTCATAGTTGAAAATGACAAAATATGTCCTCTTATCTGAATTTGGGCAACGACAGATATATACATCTGTATACATGAAATCTAAAAGATCATTTTTTTTTGAACACGGTAGGTAGTGGTCTCATGCACCCTTTAAAACTGTAGTTAAAACATAAATATTAACAGTAAACTTCACGGAATACATTGTAATTATTTTCAGAAAATGTACGCACCGCATGATACCGATAGAAACAAGCAACGGCCATAGCCCCGGGCGGGGCCGTCAAGTGTAAGTGACCGAATACAGTAAGAATTTCAAAGTCAACTTTATGACCGGCTGGCTCAATTGGTAATGTGGCGTTTAGTTCACGTGTTAGGCCAGAGGCCGCGGCTTCGAATCCCGTCATGACTTCTGGACACAAGTCTTTACATAATATACCTTACATAATATGGGGTGGACCTTCGGTCTACACTTCGCTATGGTGGGATCGAAGGTCGTGAAGGCGGCGAATGCGCTGGACAGACTCCTCCTGAACCTCGGAGGACCCAGCGCCGCCTGCAGGCAGCTCCGGTGTCTGTCGGAGTGTGGCGCCGTACGTTGCTCCGGTTTGGGCGGATCATCTCACTTCGAGAAATAAGGCCCCTCTGCGCAGAGCGCAGTGAGGTCGATTCGTGGGTACCGTACGGTATCGTGGACTGCAGCAACAGCCCTAGCCGGCGATCCCCCGTGGAAGCTCGTGGCGGAGGTTTTTGCCGAGAGCTACTCCTATGTCTCGGATGGGAGGCTTCTCTGCCTGGTCTCGCATGACGAGAACTTACGGGTCCGCTGGTTAGGGCATGTGGCGTTAATGCAGAGGTGGGGGGAGAACCTGGCGCGGCAGTCGTACGGTAGAAAGATAACGGCTGCCTTGCGCCTAGTCCTCGAACGGTGGATGCACCGTAGGCGCAAACCCCTCACCTTCCATCTGTCGCAGGTGCTCACCGGGCATGGTTGCTTCGGTGAGTATATGTATAGGCCCACAGGGAGGCGACGGCTCGTTGTCACGATTGTGACGCGGCGGTGGACTCGGTCCAGTACACCCTCGAGGTGTGCCCGAGATGGGCGGCGCTGCGTCACGATCTGACATCAGTTGTCGGAGGGGACTTGTCAAAGTCGAGCATCAACGTCGCGACGCTCGGCAGTGACGAGTCCTACCAGACGATGGATTCCTTCTGCGAGACCGTCATGTCCCAGAAGGAAGCCGACAAGCAAGTGCGAGAGGAGGCTGCCGACGCGACCTCCCCCCGCCGACGACGAAGGAGGCGCTATGTGCAGCGCCTTCATTAGTGCCCCTTTGTTCCGTGTCGGGCCGGGATGGGAACCCGGTCCACTTCTCCAAGACACGGCTTCGTGGGGACTGTAACAGCGTAGCCGGACAGTCAACGAGGAGGTGAAGTCTGGCCTTTTCGCCGAAGCCAGCCTGTCGCTGGAGGGGTCCCGTTGCCTGCAGATCCGGGACCCTCCAATAATAGCGACTGAAGGCTCCCGTAGGGGTTCAATTGTTATTGCTAACCAATCTCCGAGTCCAACATAGGTATGGGGGTCTACCCGGGCTCCTAGGTATCATGCGTAAATGCATTCTCCTTCGTTGCCAAACAACAGGACTTTGCTAGCATGGTGTGTTAAATCTACGGTTATTATTATTATAATTAGATCAAATTTTTGGACCTATTTTTCACCCCTTCAGAATCCCAGAAGTACTGAATGCGCTCTGTGATTTTGTAGTGTCTTACAAAACAACATGTGTGTAGTAACTAGTCAACCGTGCAGGACATATTACAGTGCGCAGGCGTGTGCACAGACAAGGGCACTCCCTGTTCCCTCATTCTCGTATGCCGGCTGGACGGCAATCCGACATAGCCGGAGAGAAATTAGGCGCTCGACTGCTAGCTGTTTAACCCCGCGCCTCGAGGACTAACATCCTAAATTCAGATTGTCATTAGAAGGAGGGCGTTACTTTTTAGCGGATGCCTTTGGGCGTATATATTTAAAAAATGTTTATATTGAGCAAAGCGGGCGAGGCGCGGCCAGCATCATAATTGAATATAGACAGAGGCACGGAGAGATGTTCACATCCTATAGCGAGGCAACGATAATTCCGAGACCGTAAAATTATCACAACTTAATTGCCATATACACATATTAAATAAATGGCAATAGAGTAACCCGAAATTATCCTACTTTTGATAATAATGTGTTTAACAAGTCATATTCACTTTATCTTAACATTCATGGTAATTGCACAGGCGAAAAAAAGGAAATTAATGCTCTGTATGTAAATCTTTTCGCAATATTCCCTATCAGTGTATGATGATTGCGCGCCCCAACAAAACAAAATAAAGAAATTCAGTATAGTAGAAACTATCGTACGATATGCGTCCTATAACGGTGTCATCGTACACTGTACGTAGGCATGCGAATGTCGTACGTATGATAAATGTCGCACGGTTGGGGACACTGGCACGAGTCATCACAGTAGCTGGCAGTAATAATGTTTTTAATACAACCTCTGCGTTGACAGAAAATACAATACTACAATAGGCGACGCAGAGGCGGCAAAAACATGAGACCCGCCTCGGCGAAATTCATAATATTATGTCTTTTAAATTTTCCTTTAATATAAATAAACAGATAGACTGGCCTCAGTGCGCAGGGCGCACTGTCAAACTATAATGTACTCGATACAATTCGATAAAAAATTTACACGGAGTTTCATTTCCTGTGTATGGTAAGTTTTAGTAAGAGGTGCCATGTTGCATTGCAGCGGAATTGGGCCGGCTCTACCGAGGCTCCCTCACATGACACCACCGTAAAGTGACATCTCTGATGAAGATTTCCGTGCGGTTTGTGAGTAGCCAGGTAGTGAGGTGGCATATCGGCAAAGGTGGGGAGTAAAGGGCAACACATCTGCATATTTTCTCACATTTCCTCCTCCCCTCCAATGGGCTATCGGACATTCAAATTTTATTTCATTATTCATGAACACGAAAAGCTTGACTCTTTAAAAGACAATTATTTATTTATAAAACACACAACGAAAACAGTTCCAACACAGCCACGGTGTATCAAACCCACCCTAGGGTCTCTCCGCACACCGGCATACATCGGCAACGCTCGGAATTCGTGTCCTAATAAAATAACACTGCACCCATACAATATAATGAAGCTTGTGCTATCAATACGAATATCACGATACCTAAACCTTACTATTTAAGTGATTAAACATTATTTCAGTGACTAAATAAACTAAATTCTATTAAACCGCATATGCATGCATACGCTCGAAAAAACATTAACCCTATTTCTTACGGTGTGGGATAATATCTTATTAATTTCTGCTGTCTCACAAAATTTCAATTATGATAATAGTTCATTGTTATTTTGAATGGACCTTAATTGTAACAACTAATAATCACTTACTTTCTGTTTTATTTTATACCTAATTGCTATTTATTTTTGTAACTACTTATCTATAATAATATAATAAAACTGAAGAGTTTTTTGTTTGGATGTTTGTTTGTTAGAACACGCCAATCTATGGACTACAAATTACATTTGGATATAATTATTCAACTGAATAAAATTATTTGGCTATGATATACAAATATAAATAGTCAAGTCCGAGTTGTGGTTCAGAGATTAGCGCGTTCAAAACATAGAAAAATACCCTTCAGCTCTATTTGGTGTCAGCATATATGGTAGCTAAATTCATGTACAAGTTTACTGTATCATAGCGATGGTGATGACTATGTCCAATAGGAGCAATGCGGAGGAAAGCACAGCCACCAGTCAGCCAGCGACCATATTCGCTTTAAAGCTTTAGAATCTTTTGGCTAGTTAAATAATATAATAAACCTCGACCAAAGCCATAAAAGTAGCTTTATTGTAATTAAAAATTCGCTGATATTTTGGACATCAAAATATATTAGACAATATATTTTGGCTCGGCTGTTTTAGTAAAGAGAATCGGAACTTTTCTCCTTCTTTTTTATCTATGGTTTTTCTTTCCATCGTAGATCTTCAATAAAACCCACGTGTAGGTCCAACATGATATATACGATTTATAATGTATTATGGTGTGTCGTAGTCGGAATGTTTGAATCGCCGTATTACATAACGGCTAGCCATTTGCAAATACAGGATCGGTATATGTTGCAACGGGCCATTGGTCCCAGATTTAATACAGCTGAGGGAAATCCCCCAAAAAGTGTACAACGTAAAATCTTATTCAATAAAGCTGAAAGCCGTATTGTAATAACGTGTGTCATAATTTACCTCAGACGGGTTTTATTTCCCATTTTAACACTTCCGGCCTTCCTAAACATGACAATAATCTTGTATCGAGCAATATCACTGCCCAAAAACAAGATATTCATTGAGGCTAAACGTCAGTCGCCATATTGCAGAACGTCTCGCAATAACAACCAAGTAATTATTGACGCGCCACAATAAAAAACGACCCTGTTTTTGAAAATGGCTAGCCGTAATGCAGTACAGCGATTTATACAATCCGACTAAAACATATTCACGATTTTGGGAAATACAGATGATTCATAGATAATAAGGTATTATATTTATACATAACACATATCTTATTTATCAATGCGTCATGCCTGACTCGTATTTTTATTGATATTTAAACGACACTTTAAACTTTAAATGCTTATTCGTTGTCACCGGATATGTGTATTATTTGACTCAACTAAAATATGTGCCATATACCAATGGTGTCATGAATATTTAGTTGATTAGTATAAAATAAAGTATTCATTTTCTTTTTATGGTTCTGTAGCCCATAGAAAAAATCGGAACCCTTCTAATACCGTCTTGTCCAGATGTCTGTCTGTATGCCACAGACGTTTTACTCGGAGATTAGATACTGTATATTTAAAATTAAGAAGACGTGTGTATATTTTATGAATCGCTACATTTACTAAGGGTGGCACATATATGTAACTAAGGAACGAAACATTTTTTTTAAGACACCATATGTGAGGTGTCATTAATAGGTTTTTACTAAATGGTATGGACGTTTCCAAGAAATATTTTTGGTTACGTTAATACTTTGTGCAATATCTGTTTCTAAAGTGGTAAAGAAATATAGAATAAAAACTTCATACAAAAATTATTTTCATCAAAATCGACTCATCATACTTGTATTACACGAGTATGGAGAATATGAGATAGGGGACGTATTTTTGTTTGTTAATTCGGAACCCTCTATAGACGAGCTCGACCCGCTCTTGGCCGGTTTTTCTCTGTTTGAAGACGTTCGCCGGATTCATTTTGATTTAAAATTCTCTGCGAGTCTGTCTCACCGCTGGAACCACTGTGAAGCCAGGAACAAGAGCGGCATCCACAGCCGGCCCCGACTTATACCAGAGCGCCACAAACACATGCTAAGCTGCCTGCAACCAATCACCAATGGAATGTTTCATACAAGGTTAAAATCGCGGCACTGATGGAGAGGAAATAGCTATAGCAAGACGAATCTAACACCACTAAACTCAGCTCCCATTTAGAATGCGTTTACAGGATGTTATACCATGTGTTAGGATGATCTCAAATATGACCCAAAGCTATGGTACTCGAGTTATATAATACCCAACGTTCAGAAACATGGATGTTTTTTTCGCAGGGTCCTTACCTACCGTAAACCGGCGACGTTAACGCGTGCGCTCCTACAGTTCATTGGACCGGTAAACATGGTTGATGAAAATAATCATATCTCAGTCATGAGGGCAATATAAATAGACAACAAAACTCGAGGACGATGGACAAATGAAGGCATGGAGTTGAGAATCGATCGTGCGAAATGAGCACACGCAGCATTAAGTCAACATGTCAAAAATGAAACACTAAGATTGATTGTGTTCTTCGAGTACTACTTCGAGATTGAACTGGCACGAAATATGTCTGTTTTTTTTCTCCACTGTGGCTAAATGTTAATGAATTTATCCATAAGCAGTTCTAACATTTAAAATTGAGAATTTTCAATTTTAGATAACAATTGTGCCAAATCCACCCACACGGATCAAACCATATCCATCACAAGAATAACGGTAGTCGGATGTGTACATCCGTGTTACGGCAGATGCAATACGCCAACAGCAGATCCCTCCGAAATAAAAACAATTATTACTAACGCAAACGCCACATATGGGTAGTGAGCTCCCGTGTGTAACCTTTTCTTTGTTGACGCGGGGAAACGCATTTACTCGCCTTCACCGGCCCTGGATGGGGTCCAGAAGTGTGTGGGACTCGCGGCACATGATGGTGCCGGATGCCCACAAAAACCACCGCGAGTGCCATCAGTGCCGCCTTTGGTCAGGTGCCCCGGAACAACAATCATCACCTAATCATAATCTCCACCTCCACAGATATGGGGTTGCCCAGCACTACAGGACAACCCCACCGACTTTGGGACAGTGCAATGGGGTGAGGTTCCCATCCTCGCCCCTTGCCCCGTGCGCAGAAGCGCCACCTCCTGTTGCTCTTAGGTCCCCTCTTCTTATAAGAGGGCTACCAAGAGCGATTCCTCCTCCTGATCTTTAAGCCCTCTCTTAATATATAAATCTATAAGAGAGGTGCAAACATCGCCCTCGGTTCAATTGGCTTCGCCTGGTTTCACTCCAGGCTGCTGAGCCCCGCCGCCACGACAAGGCTTGAACCATGGTGGGGAGGCCCGTGTGTAACCTGAAACAGCCGCGACTGAGCACATACGATTCTCGACTGTAAAGTTAAATGCTACCTAGCAACCAAATCACCTTTCTAACCCCAAACCCAAACCCCAAAATTAAGTCGAAACTTCACAAAAAAAGAATCAGATGCATTCATCTGCATATCATTATATATCTATAAATCTTTGTAGTGGCCCATTTTCAATACATCGAGATGCGCGTAATAACGTTTCTAGAGATACCTGAAAAATATCTTACGCATATAAGACATTTGTCAACACTATACCTACAACCCACTTCTATTGAACACATCTAAGCTGCACTTCATATTTTTAAACGCTGATCCGTTTGTACCGGATATATTATTTAATATTTCACGCTAGTGTATATACCAGTATGTATGTACACTGGTGTGATATATCAGTATGTATGTACACTGGTATTGACATATCAGGATGTATGTACACTGGTGTGATATATCAGTATGTATGTACACTGGTATGATATATCATTATGTATGTACACTGGTGTGATATAACAGTATGTATGTATACTGGTGTGATATATCAGTATGTAAATACACTGGTGTGATATATCAGTATGTGTGTACACTGGTGTGATACATCTGTATGGATGTACACTGATGTGATATATCAGTATGTATGTATACTGGTGTGATATATCAGTATGTATATACATTGGTGTGATATATCAGTATGTATGTACAGTGGTGTGATATATCCGTATGTATGTACACTGGTGTGATATATCAGTATGTATGTACAGTGGTGTGATATATCAGTATCTATGTACACTGGTGTGGTATATCGGTATGTATTTACATTGGTGTGAAATGTTAAATGTTAAACAAACGCGATTTATTTATGAAATTTTATTGCAGTCAATAAAATTTCATAAATAAATTACGTTTATTTCATACTAGCTATAAACCCGTTTACACCCTGGAATAAATTATACACTAAAACCTTCCTCGGAAATAGCTCTATCTAGGGGTGATACCAGTAAGAAAATCCGTTAAGTAGATTTGGAGAAAATCAATCAGATACACTTTTTAAGGACTTTATATTAAATAAATATGTTGGAGAAATATAAAAATGGAAGCAACACAATTTTGCGATCGTTTACTATATTGAAGTAGTGCAAACAACCGTAACCTTGATGATGTATTTAAGTCTTAAACTTAAATACATCATCCATTGGACAGTCAAAATATGATTTGAGTTACAGAACAAGAATATAGACCAATAACAAAAACGTCGATAGATAGCAGACAAAAACGATTTCTCACTTTTTAAACGTTGAATCGATTAAAGACAAGATATCCTTCTAACCACACAAGTGTCTTTAGCCAAACAAGAGATGATTAATGAACATATCCCGGTGTTCAGACCTGTCCACTCACACGTAAAGAATCTCAATCGAGGCACGCTCTCTCGGATAATTGAACGCCGATAAAATTACGAAGGGTCAATGTAACAATAGCCCAATTACATCTCCAATGCGAGCGTTTAACGCATCAATCAACACGTGAGTATTTATTATTTTCCTTAAAAAAGAAACGATGTAAGCGTTAGGTGATACGAGTCGTTTTTCGCGTACCACAGCCAATTTATGAAAACTACAAAAAAAACTGCTGGCGATAAAATGATTGGCGTTAATAGAAAAGCTTTGAAAGTTATATAACCGGATTACAAAAGTAAGTCCTGGCAGTTCAACTTAACTAACAGAATTAAGAAACCAATAACCAATAATTTCAATGTGTCAGATTTGATCACCAAATGTAAGAAAGAAATAAAACATTTATTATACCCCAATCACAGCGACATATAGTTTAAGACAGACAATAGTAGTGGCCATTTTACTAATGTAAATTCAGTAGAATAGTATTAAATGGTGATTGCCTTTGGAGTCCAAAAGCAATCCACGTTTGCCGATCAAGTATGACATTTTGAAATAGGAAAAATGAACTATATAAGTAACATCCTATAAATTAACGAGCAAACAAAACCTAACCACTACTCTGACACATGCTATGAGCTGCTTAGTGTTAATAAATGCGTATATTTTAGCAGCACGTGCAAATTAAAATTAAGTTATATTTTAATATGCGTATTCTAGATAAAAAAAATAGAAGTTGCCAGTAAAAATTTAAAAAATATACCTTTAAAATTTTTGAAACTCTTTCAACACATATACAGTTTATGGCAAACAGTTCAATTCGCGTTCACTTGCTTCGAAAAAAAAAGCACAAAAGCGTATTTATTGAGCGCAGAATAAGATCCGACTGAACGGCGATAGGTTATCGGCTCGTCAGCAGTCCGCGAGTTACTCTTGTTATTGTTTTGATAATGCTTATTATTATTATATGGAAATAGTGCGATAGTGTCTGTATCGTGCAACAACCAATTAACAGTAACAAGTTATCAGTGTAGACTCTAGTCCAGTACTTCCCAATTAGTTTTTACTACGTACAACAAAGACAGACCCAAAGATTTGCGTAGCCCATAGTAAAGGAATTTAATTCGGTAAATATATTTAAATGTACCTACCAAACCAATGTCACTGAATTGTAATATATGTAAAAAATATTACAAACACATATATGTATGGTATAGGAAAAACAATGAAACATTAAATTGAAAAAACCCATAAAACCGGTAAGCAATCGGATTTCATGTCTTTCAATTTAACGTCATTTTAGTGAATATTTATAACTTTTTCAATTGCTGCCGCGGAACTTTATTTATATTAATATGTCGAGAAGTCATTGTCCTCAATTTTCTGAATCTGTCTCATTCCACAAGAAAATCTTAAGAAACGCGATAAAATCCGTTAAATAGTCATAACAATGAATAACATTAACGTAAATATACGAAAACAATATGTGGGGAAGTCATTAGTACGGGAGGTAAATGACAACGGTGCGCAAGCGATACGTCATCGCTTCGGCAGAGTCCGATCTCATGTTCGTGCGGACAGAGTGAAAGATGTGTTTGAGTCACCAGCGGGACTCACTTCACCTTCAGTTAACGTGCGAACATCAAGTCTTACGACTCGTTGCGGCACGTTCATACTTGTCAATTACAAAGTTGTGTAAAATAATCATAGTCCATAAAACATTGTACGAAGATTCTTTTGCTCGGTCGGGCCCATAAATATATACTCTAGCGGAGAGCATGACTGTGAACGGTGTCCTTAACCGATAAATAAATACATTCAAAACAGTTTATTGTAATGGCGGACAACTATGCTTCGATCGATGTGACACATTTGCGAATAAAAATGGTTACACCTCGACAATGTTAATTTCCACTCATGGCGCGTGCTTCTGATGCATCCTCGCGCAGTTCTGGGCTTCTGAGCCTCTCCAATTGCAAACCACCGACAAGTCGCTTGGCCTTCAGCTCGGGGGGGGTACGCGTACCGCTGATTGGGAAGCACTGGTCCAACCGGATCGCACAAACAACGTTTCCTCGTAACGGAATTCGCGAGTAGTGGTCTCGGGTGAGCAACAAATCGCGCCGACAGTCGCAAACACCCACCAAAAGAGTTCCATGATAAGCCTGATAAGAATATACGCTGACTAATAAGATCCTGATGTTTAATGAATGACTCATCATCACTACACATATTGCTCTTTTAGGTGTTCATAGGGATCAGCGCGCGAGTGCTTTTCTTAATCCATCAGTAATTGATTGAGTTATAAGTATGGCAAAATAAAAATGTTTTAAAAAAAATTTACCTTTCGCCTTATTCTACGTTTGTACTACTAATGATACTAACAATAGAAAGAAGACATCTAATACATTGAAAGTTTTATTATAATGCACGAGTAAGATTTTTTTTAATCTGTGTTGTCTATAGCTAAACAGCATAACACGCGACAATATAGCTGCCACCGCGGCGGCGGTATTCTAGGAGCGAGATGCTCTCCGTGCCGCTGCAGTACAGCATGGCAATAATACCGCGGGCCTTAATTTAAGTCGAAGCCAAAGGTTTTTAGGAAGAAGTAAGAGGGTAGAAGGAGGAACACTTCATTCTCCTATGCAACGGAATTGGGCCGGCGCGACCGGGGCTGTACCTCTCGCTTACATAATACCGCCGTAAGGTGACATTTTCAGTGTCACGCTCCGTGCGGTTTGTAAGTAGCCGGTGGCCCATTGGGAGCCCCCCCCCCCCACCAAATGGGTCGAAGGAAGGAAAATGCATCTACGTAACAATCTTGCCATGTCCGTGGACGGCGGTAGGGATCAAAAGGCTCCTATTTCTCGTTTGCCCCCTTGTTATTAAAAAAATTATGATTTATCACACTCGCACAAGCACGCACAGTGGTGCACACACGGGGAGAGTGTGCAGCGCAGCGCAGCGTCGGCTGTTCGGGTCGGCGGGTCGACAGATCAGCGGGACCGGGCCACGACCCGCTAATTGGCGTTAATAGGCGAGGCTCGTGCGGGAGCCAGCACGATTCATCTCACAAGTGATCATATTTTACAGCTGTGCATCTGGATTGATTTCTTCACGCGACTAATAACGGACACAGTGCATCGTTATATACTTTTAGTACTATATGCATGGGGGAGAAACGAAGAATAGGAGCCATTTGATGATTACCAACGCCCATAAACAACCGTGTTATTGATGGTAACTCCCACTTAAAAGAAGTAATGGTTCACTTGACGATTTTGAACATTACAATGGAATGGAATGTATAGAATAGAATGGATTGGATTGGAATTAAGTGCTATAAAATGGAATAAAATAGAAATATCTGTATTCAGTAATCCTTTACAGATGCAATACAGACAAAGGCAACAAAATAATAATTCTAAACAACGTAGAAATACATAACATAAAAAAGGATCACCCTTTCACCTGGTACATTATCTTGTAAGCAAGTTTTGGAGTGCAATAAAGAAATATTTATTATTATTATTATCACATTTATGATATATTATAAAACAGAGTCGCCAAAGGCTGTCAGTCTGTATATGATCGTTTTATCGAAATCTACTTTACGGTTTTTCATGCTGTTTTCACACATGGATAAAGTATTTTCTGAGGAAGGTTTTAGTGTATAATTTGTCAATGTGACAAGCCGGTCTTTGCTATTCACGGGCAAAGCCGAGGCGGTCGTTAGTTTATACCAAAATCAATGCAAACGCATTAATTACGTTTCGTTGTACGTCTTGATTGTTTACTGTAATTTGAAGAAATCAATAAAATAGAAGGGAGAGAGAGAGAGAGAGAGAGAGAGAGAGAGAGAGAGGTAAAAATGAAGATGAAAGTATTTAGGGTGTTTC
Source organism: Eumaeus atala (assembly GCA_017140195.1). Lineage (NCBI taxonomy): Eukaryota > Metazoa > Arthropoda > Insecta > Lepidoptera > Lycaenidae > Eumaeus > Eumaeus atala. The sequence continues at coordinate 825,450 of JAFELO010001043.1, read as the reverse complement.
ACATAAACACACGCTACATATTACAATAAAATTACGTTTACGTATTTTATCGCGGTGTATTGAGTTATTTTATTAGCCCGACGTTTCAGGAGCATTACAACAACTAGGTCACGGGTAGACTGAGATACCACATGTCCTGATGTCACCCAGTCGACTCCCACTGCCCTAGTCCCCTGTTCGTATAAGAGTGGCTTCGCCCAAGGTGTCTCGGTTCACCCCAGGCCACTGAGCCCCATCGCTTATAAGGCTTGAACAATGATGGGGGGCTCAGAAGCCTGGGGTGAATCCAGAGCGAAGCCAATTGAACCGAGATGCTCATTGTACCCCTCTTATAAAAAGAGGGGACAAAAGAGCAACAGGACGACGCGCTTTTGTGCACGGGGCAAGGGGCGAAGACGGGAACCTCACCCCATTGCACTGTCCCAAAGTTGGCGGCGTAGGCCTGTGGTGCGGGGCAACCCTGCTGTGGAGGAGGCTTCGGTCCCTTACGGGACTGACTTGCCGTCGAGGTGCCCTGATGATTTGTTATTCCTGGGCACCTCAACAAAGACGGCACAGATGGCACTCGCCGTGGTTTTTTGTGGCTGTGCGGCACTTTACCCGTCAACATTATAAGGAGTATACATGGATATGTCTTAATTACGATATTAAACTAAATGGCTCAAACAAAACATTTAATTCAATACTCACATGTTGGTTCACTGGAAAAGACTTCTCTCTTACAGATCTAACACCGAACTGAACTAAATCACTGTGCTAAATATACGTGTAGTCCAAAAGGGTATGCTCTATGTACAGTTATATACAATGGTCGTAACAAACATTTTAACTTACGTCAAACACTTGACGTAACTAACGCTTCAACGATAATTAATGCAGTAGTATCTAACTACTGGAAAAATTAATTGAGCAAACGTGTACGCATGACATTACATGGCTTTTCTCTTTAATTAAAGCAGGACTGCCCCTGTCGACAATTTGTCGTGGCGGTGGATTCACTAGCCCTTCGCGGTAACTTATTGCTCTTGGTGTTACGCCCAGCGTGGAATGTCTCAAAGAATTGCACACCTCATATTATTCGTGCTATGCTGCATTGCAGCAGAACACGGCCGGCACGACCGGCACATGATACCGCCGTATAGACACAGCGAGGCTGCCGCTCCTTCAGGGCAAACTCCAATAGTACACGCGGTACAAATTCTCTACTATGTAGACGAAGATTCCGCAACTCATACAGATAGATAGATAAATTGATAAAAACTTTATCCGCAACCACAAGCAGCACAGGTATTACAAAAAGACAGAAATAGAAAAAAAAAAAAGAAAACCTTATTCAAATATACCTTTCTAACAATATGTACCGTGTTACAATTGATAATTGAGCATTTGTTACGAATAACAAAGTCCGGTATTATGAAATATTTTCTGTCAACAACATGGGAATGTCGAGGTGAACGTTAACATTTATACACATACAATGCTTCATCGGATCACCCATTTACTTGTGCCCTTCTATGTGAAACATTAATGGTCTTGTAACGAACACTCATTCACACTAATAACTCTAATGTGAGGAGTTTACTGGAAGCTCACCCGCTGCATGTTAAAAGCATTTAAATATAATACTCATTGATACTGAGTTAGAAGTGCTACCGTGAATGTCACTATCACTTCTAAAAAGAGGCAAAGTGACGGCTGTTGGCCTATCAGACCTTGAACATCCAGGCTCGTTCGTACGTGTCACAAGCCTCAATGTTTATGGACTGCTGATCCTGTAGACCGTCAGCAACCATCAGCGCCGCCGTTATAGCCGATAGAACTAGTAAACACATACAGCTTGACGCATATGAGTCTTAACATTTTCTGTGTCCCCAATATAACAAAGAGTGAACTAAATTGGGCGATACATAACATTGAGGGCTATAAAAGCGAAAAAAAATTAGATGAAGCCAGACTTAATGTGACATACGCCTCAATGTAGGAGCATTTAATTGTACCGAGGTGGATTTCATTACTTAATAACACCGCCGTTATTGTCTGGCTCTCATTAACAAGCTCCGGTCAGTTCGTAGTCGTAGAGAGATAGTTCAGGACCTGCGTCTAAATTTTAGAAATCTACAATATTACCTAATCTACAAATCCTAGATCTTAAACAATACATTTGATAGTGACTGTATATGAACCATTCTCATTAGAAACCCACGAGCCTCTTTCCTTGCCGTGACGCGAAGTACACGTTAGCAAAGTACACGTTAAAGAAAGATATGTAAAGAGCCAGAGCCATACGTACCAATATAAAATATATATTACGAAAATATTCAGTATGAGTTATTTTTAATAACTAACCAATAATATGGCCTGGTGATCATCGGCATAATTATGCTGATATCCATGGGCGTCGGTAGTCGTTGAAAAGCTTCAATTTCTCGTTTGTCCCCCTGTACTATATAAAAAAGTATTTTAATAAGTAAAAATACCTAATAATATGTGCGTATAATATGATATACGTGCGTTAATGTAGGACAATTTAAATGAATCGAGGTGCAGTTCAACACTAAATGGCATTACCGTCATAGTCTGGCGCTCATTAATAAACCCCGGACAGTTCTGGCCGGCCGCCATAGCCGGATCCGCAGCCGACACGAAGCTAGCCGCGGGCGACGAACGATTTAGTACGGAATGTGTTTTATAGTATAACAAGCTCCAATATGGATTTCGATATTAATTCCATTGGTTTGTTCAGTTTGTGTGCATAATATACTACATATTTATTTAATACACACCAAAATTGCTTTATTACAAACGAAACAATATTCGGTTCATTTGGAAACTTGTTTTTGGCATATCTATAATATACATTGAGAAGGTAAAGCATAGGCAGTTTCATGACGGCGAGGGGTCGTCCTGGTTAACAGAGAAGGACGAAGATAATACATTACTATCTTTGTCTATCTAATCCGGAATGTGCATTCCATAGGGGATGAATGGAAAAGAGAGATAGAGATTAAACGACATTTGCTGTCTCTTTCATATCAATCTATATAATCTTTATGGATTTTTCTGTCGCGAGACCATTAATTTACGCATTGCCACCTTAGGTGGTATCAGAACAGATCCAATGTAGAAAGGCACCGGGCGTAAGGGCCTGATTCGGCAGCAAGGCAGCAATGACACTACTGTTATGTTGTAGTGCTTAAAATAAAATCGTAACGGAAAATAATTGTCTCTGTCCAGTAACCGTAACGCAAATCCCTACGGTACTTAGCGCAGGGCTAGGCTAACGTGGTGTTATAAGTCCAGAGATATTATTAAAAATAGAAAATATGTGTGCTTGTAGGCTCGGGAAGTGCCGACCCCACCGCCCGTTGTGTGGTACCCAGCACAACTGCAGTCAGTAGACCGAAGAATGGCGATCCAATCCTGCCACAGAAAAGTGAGACAGGGAGATGGAATTTCTCCGAAAATGTTCAGTGCTGCAATGGAAGATGTCTTTAAGCTAATGCACTGGAAAATGCTTGGTATCAATATCGATGGGGAATACATCACTCAGCTTCGATTGGCCGATGATATCGTGGTCGATGGAAGACTTGAGCAAAATACTCGGAGACCTCGATAGTTTCCAGGCGTGTGAGCCTTAGAATGGACCTGGATAAGACGAAAGTCATGTCCAATGTTCACGTGACTTGTATACCAGTTTATGTGGAAGACTCAGTTCTTGAATTTCTTTATCAGTATCTGGGACACACTGTCCAGTTAGGTAAATTCAACTTCAAGAAAGATGTCACACAATCACTGAATCCAACTCGAATGGACAGTCTTTGGGAAGCTTAAGGAGAACTCTTCGTCCAAATTATCACGGACCCTTAAGTCGAAAATGTTTGCTAAATGTGTGTTACCGGTGATGACGTATGGAATTGAGACTTGGTCGCTAAATATGGGCCTCATAAACAAGTTCAGATTCACACAGCGTGCTATGGAAAGAGCTTGGTACTTCCCTGTGAGATATGGTCCGAAATTCGGAAATCCGCAAGAGACCCAGGGCAACCGACATAGTTCAGAGAATCAGCAAACAAAAGCGGCAATGGGCAGGACTCATTGCTCGCGGAGCCTATAAGCGTTGAGGAAGAAAGGTTCCCGAGTGGTGGCCGAGCACCGGAAGACGGAGTGTGGGAAGGTCTCCTGAACAGTGAACTGACGACTTGGTTAAGGAGTCATAACAGATGGGTGAGAGAATGACAAACTGACACACCGCTTACGAATAAGGACCCGGGTGCAGATCGGCAAGATGAGAGTTTAGGTTACCTTAGAATAAATCATAACTTATAGCATAATAAAATCGCATTATAAACGGCATCGTGCGCGCGCCGTCCCACTAGCATGGTGAAGGGGACCGGCTCCTCCGTTTCGGTCCCAAACATAATCACTATAGGGTACGCCCACTGACACCCAGCTACATCTCTTCCCATCTGCGAGAAAAGGGGGGTCTGTCCCCCTGTCTATTCAGATGAAATGTATGGGCGTGTGCAATAGCGTCGCCAACCAGTAGCAGGCCCTAACGAAAAAAACTTGTTTAAGGTGCGGGGAGACACTGGATTCAAAATGGCTCGATACTGTGGCCGTGGGAGGCCTCTGTCCTTCAGTGGACATGGTCCGGCCGATGATGATGTGCTTGCAGATTTCTCTCTTGCCCTTACAGTAATATAATACGAAATGTAAACTTCTCTCATCCACTTTTGTCCACAAAATGGTTGATAAAGCACTCGCCTATCTAAAAATATACTTTTTTTTTAACACGTGCAACATGACTTTCACGTGTTTAAAAAAAAAAATTGCCACAGTGTTTGCCACAGTGATTGAAATTATCACATTAATAATAAAGCTGTACACTGATAGTAGATTGTGTCAAGGTCGTTGACATATTTTTTTATAACTTACTTGTACGGCCAGCACGCGTTGCAATGCCACGCTCACAAAGTATAAATGTTATGATTGTAAGTGGTAGTGGTAGCGGCATTGCAGTTGAACTGGGTCGGTCGCTCACGTGCTCCGTTCACGTGAATCGTCACAGTTCACGTTGCGTGCGTTTTTTGCTGTTTGTGCGTATCCGGTGGCTCATTGGATGGGAGGGCAGTCCGTGTACATAATAAATATTAGGATTTCTATCGGCGTCATTAGTCATGAAAGTGTTCCAACTGAATTTATGCCCCCTAAACTTAAAAGTACTTCACGTCATATCTCTTCCGGGGTAGACAGAGGGCGTCAAGTATACGTCATCATTATTACATGCTTGACTTGATAAAAAAGATTCATCGTAACAAAGAATAGTTTAACGGAATTGACTTTTTTATGAAACAAATAACTCGGCCAAGTGCAAGTCCGATTCGAGCAACAAGGGTTCCGTAACACTTTTTTTTCGTTTCGCGGGGAAATGCGTTTACGTCCTGCCGCCGACGTGACCTGCCTGCTGTGAGATCCGATGGGTGCGTAGGAGCCGCGGGTGAACCGAATACCCACTAAAACTCCGGGGGTGCCGTCGGCCACCTAAACTGAAGTGCCCCGGGTTTGTTAGCAACCGGGCATATCGGCTACTGGACAGTACCTCGTAAGCGACCGGCCGCCTCCGAAATAGAGGGACCGATCCGACAACCTAGGTCAGCCCGCTCCAACGTTGGGGACATGCAATGAGGTCAGGTCGACCCTAAACCCTGGCACCACCTAAAGAGGTGGCATAAGCTGCGCATAGCGCCTTCGCCGCACTCGCATCCGTCGTTCGCGTGGAAGTCCGTAACACCTATAAAACCGAAAAACACTTTTGTTGTGTGGGAGCCCCCTTTAGTGACGTATTTATTATATTCTATGTTAACAACTACACAACACAACAACAACACATCTTCACGCTCGGTCCCTAATTGGGATAGGCGGAGTGACCGGAGGGGCATACATCACGTCCTACCTGCCTTGCCTACTCACATTCATTACTCTCTTCATACAGACTATTTGTAATGCCATGCCGCATAGCAGTAGATAGTGCCGTGCATGACACTACATCCTCTTATGCAACGAAATTGGGCTGACACGACTGGAGACATACCTCTCGCTAACTTGGTATCGCCGTAATATAACACGTACGTCTTGCGACTTTTAGGTCGTTTGTGAGTAGCCGGCGGCCTATTGGGAGGGGGGCTGAAAATGCAGCATGACTCTACCCCTATATAAAATAATATATAGCCTAGGCTACCTAATGGATGCCAGCGGGGCCTGTTAGCCGTCGTAAGAGTGTATTAAGTATATTCGAGTATTGTTTCAGTCCCGTAACATACATAACTGTCGCATGCGCCATGTTTTATTCGCCATTGTGCCGCCCACCCATCCTAAACAACATCGAAACGACTTACGGATCAAGTATATAATATACCATTTTAATGATGCACTCGAGTTGGTACCAGTTAGAGAGTATCAGGAGGCGCCTTTTGCTCTCGCGAAACCGCCACAAAGCTATGCTGTCGCGTTATATTTTGGGTTTCCGATGTGGAAGACGATCAAATAAGTATGTACAAATGTTATGTGGATGGTGGGAGAGCACACTTTTTACCACGTTAGATGCGAATATATCACAAAATATAAGTATAAACAAAAAGCCTTTTAGCGAGCTCCATATCATTTAGGAAGACCTATTCAGTGATATTCCACACGGTTATACCCTTAATAATTCTATCTTTCAATACCGTCTATTCACATTTTCTAGCGAAACATAATACAGTTATCTACTAAATTTAGACTCTAGTCTCCGTATTTTTTAAACATTCGTCTGCAATGCAACATGACACTCCGACTTGCAACTCTGACTTAAGCCTTCAAAATTGAAAAATCATTACATTACATTTAGGAGGAAGTAGTGCCATGCTGCATAGGAGGAGGTACTGTCATGCATAGTGCATGTGAGACTAGATCCTATTATGTGTGACAACTACATACTCCTATGCAACGGAATTGGGCCGGCACGACCGGGGAGGTACCTTTCACTCATATAATACCGCCGTAAAGAGACATCTTGAATGTAGCGTTTCGTGGGGTTTGTGAGTAGCCAGTGGCCCATTTCAACGTATCGGCATAGCAATAATGTGGATGTTCATGGGTGTCGGTAGTCGTAAAAAGGCTCCGATTGCTCGTTTGAAATTCTCTTGCCTCTTCTATAAAAAAACCGATAAATAGCATTTAATATAGTTTATTGTCTCAACGCGGCCAACGGAAAAAAATGTATGTGTACCACTGTACACGCGTTAGAATTTATAATTCTGTGGCGTAACAAGAGTAAGAATAAATGGTGACTAGCTAACTTCAGGGTGTCTGCTTTTTCGTGATGTTGCGCGCATCGTATTTACTCTCATAATTATTCCATAGCGCGCCAAAAGAACTATAACTTGAAAAAGTTGTAAACTCACCTAGACCCTTCCCACGGAATAATGACTCGTCACAAATTTAGCAGATGCTTTATATCTCTAATTTGTACAGTCGATACGAAGCATAAGACAATGGTTATCGCTGTTCGCGATGCCGCGAGATACCAAGGCCGATACCGGGTACCGATAGGCGGTGCCTGATGGATGCGGCGTGCCCGATACCATCTGCTCGTGACCACCGCCTCGTGTGCACCAATTATTATTCAATGCAATTTATATAATTCTGATATCCTTCTCCGCAACACATCATAGTATAAATGCGACTGTTTCTATATCTCTCTCGTTGTTATCGTCTCTTTCACGAAATAAATATTAGTATGAAATTTGAAACTGTTATAGATTTATACCTATAAATGCGAAAGTATACTTATTACTATTTCACGGAAGAATTCAACAGATTTGATGAAAATTTTGATACAACTAGGGCGAACATAAAATTAACTTCCACCTAGAAATAAAATAATGGTTTTCCTAGGATATACTTATATGTGCACCATAAAAAAATCTGAAATATTCATCTTAAGACATTATAAAGTATCAAAAGTCATCGACCCACACATTGATTAGGTCCCGCGTATTGAGCGCGGGTCAAACGACAATCAAACCAAAGCAGAGGTGCTTATAATTGAATAATGGTCTCACTCGACACATCGACGAATTCATCATTCGTTATCGAACGGAAACGAGTACCAAATCGAACTATTCACATGTAATTTATCAATTTTAACAAATATCGAATATTTCTCAACAGTATTTTCTTGAGTTATACGAGTAAATAGATAGCGCTCAAGAAATATTAAATAAAAAAAAACGGAAGTAATTTAGCCAGCTGTGGCGAGCGATGTTAAGATAATATCTTAACATATACAATCTGCTACACCAATGTGTAGCCCAGTACAATGCGACATGCGTTTGATAAGTATAAAAAATCACCTTAAAAAGATAAATACGAATTTAATGCATGAATAAAACCAATAAAGTCAATATGACCATTAATGAAGAACTTTTTTTAAATAGGGGGATAGCGGGGGATAAGTAGTTTTTTTTATTTAAGTTAAAACTATAACGCCTCCGTCCCATCCACCCAAGAGGCCAGCCGAATCTCTGAAATGGACGAAATGCAATGCAACGCAAAACATAGAAATCAATAGCTAAATATAAACAAATTTAATATTGAATGAGACTTTGCCTAGTAAGCAACTAGTCTAGTTTCGAGTACAATGTTTATAACATTATGCGCAATTCTAGGCTTATGTAAAAAATGAAGTAACGAAAGGCAAATAAATAGCCTGTAGTGATTATTTTTCAAAAAATAAAACTTTTTGGCCATCTGTACCGTCTACCTGACCCACCGCACTCGAACGAGCTTAAACATATTTTGTATAAGATATACGCACTACGACCAGGTTAACCGACACAGCTCAGGAAGTCACCAAGCCAAAGTGGCCGGCCACACTGCTCGCAGAACTGACAACCGCCGGGGAAGTATGGTTCGGTATGTTGATAACCTGGGTAAGATTAAAGCAAGCCACTGGATGCAATCGGCCTGTGACCGCGATGTATGGCCCTCCCGGGGAGCGGGGAGGTCCCCAGTGGTAGACATAGGTATGTCCAGCAATTAACGACCTTCCGGCCTACCCCTCACACATTATACCGTTAAGCGGTGGCTACACTGTCACGTTTTATGAGGTTTGTTTGAATCCGGACGGTACAATTTATACGAGAATGAGATACAAGACACACATCTATTTGACATTACATTACCTCCGGTCTGTTAGGTGTTGAAATACTTTTGTTTTGAAATTATACAAAATCACGAGAAACGTCCCTATGCATATTTTTACCCGACTGTATCAATAGCAGGATAATGTTGTACAAGTGTTTGTATGTATACTTTAATGTTCCTTTTTCATTCGCTGGGAAATGGGTTAATAATTCAATGTCCCCTGCTACAGCCGGAACAGGTTCGCGATGTTTAACATACGAGGTATTCTTCTTGTCTATAAAGCATATAACAGGCATATCACACGTACGAGGTGTTCTAGTTGTCTATAAAGCATATTACAGGCATATCACACGTACGAGGTGTTCTAGTTGTTTATAAAGCATATTACAGGCATATCACACGTACGAGGTATTCTACATGTCTATAAAGCATATAACAGGCATATTACACGTACGAGGTGTTCTAGTTGTCTATAAAGCATATTACAGGCATATCACACGTACGAGGTGTTCTAATTGTCTATAAAGCATATTACAGGCATATCACACGTACGAGGTATTCTACATATCTATAAAGCATATAACAGGCATATTACACGTACGAGGTGTTCTACTTGTCTATAAAGCATATTACAGGCATATCACACGTCCCCACCATGGTTCAAGTCTTGTCGTGGCGGTGGGGCTCAGTAGCCTGGGGTTATCCGAGACACCTTGGGCGAAGCCAATTGAACCGAGGAAGTGGCGGCTCTTAGTACCCCTCCTATAAGAAGAGGGGACTTAAGAGCAGGCCAGCCTCACCCCATTGCACTGTCCCAAAGTCGGTGGGGTTGTCCTGTGGTGCGGGACAACCCCATCTGTGGAGGTGGCGTCGGTCTCTTCGGGGGCTGACTTGCCGTCGAGGTGCCCTGACGATTTGTTGTTCCGGGGCACCACATCAAAGACGGCACTGGTGGCACTCGCGGTGGTTTTTGTGGGTATTCGGCACTATATAATGTGCCGCGAGCCCCACACACCACTGGACCCCACCCAGGGCCAGTGAAGGCGCGAAAATGCGTTTCCCCGCGTTTCCAATCACTGACCGTTCAGACCACTAGGCAGTGGTAATAGGAAATGTGGAGTCAGTTGAGATAACACATTTCCTGGAACTCGCCAACACCATTCATGACTACTATATACTAAGTATGCGCTGTGCCTCTGATAACGGCTAACAAGAACAAATGTTATTGCAAAATGCGATAAAATCGAGTGGTCATATCGATATGTCGCAGTAGTATTGTACAAATCGTAATTTTAGATTATGGCAAATGGCGGACGAGTAGCCGAGCTGAAATTCCTACTGAAAGTGTCCGGCGTTATGCGTTTTTTAATAAAACTAGCCGTATTGAAATAAAGTGAGTAATTAACCGCCTCTTCTACAAGCTTTTAGTTCTCAATTTTAGTACCCGCGGTGTTGCTTGACATGACAGCAACAATAGCGTGGAATACAGGGGAAAAAATATGCCCGGGTAGGCTCCAAGGATTGAGCAAGTGATTCGTGGTACTTCTTTTTTGGTTCATACTTCTAGCGATCACTATCACTGCCTAAAATCAAGATATTCTATAAAGCCGAACTCCAGCAGCCATATTGAAGAACGTCTCGCAATGACAATCCGGCTAATCGTCGGCCGGCAGTAAAACAAAACGACCCTGTTTTGAAACTTTGAAATTGGCTAGCCGTAATGTAATATGGCGATTTATACAATACGACTACGACAGTTTTAATTCAAGTACTTCTGTACATATTTCTTTCGTGGAAACTTGAATGAAATGGTTTGCTCAATTTTTTTTTTGCGTTTTATCTTTGGATATCGGTTTTGCCCTTGTAACGTTTGAAAAAAAAGCAAATATTTTGTAAATCATGCTGAATTTGATGTTATTGCATCGGATGTTAACATATGTTCACCTAGATAACTTTAACAGAGTAGTAATTTAATATCCTCAATAAATTTATAACAATAAGGAAACTACTTTTACGGATTTTATCGCGGTTTATTTAATTATTTAAGTAACTAACCCAGTTTCAGAAGCTTCACAGCAACCATGGGTGGACAAAGATGGCAGAAGTCCCGATATTATAAATTTATATATTAATATGAAAGTACGCGAAGACTTATAAATTTTAGTTGTTCCGATTAACGCAAATAGTACGTATTATATGTTGCTGTCTTAAGGTATTTGTTTTTGATTTGATTACGTTTAACGCTGAGTCCCAAACAGAGGGAGGAACCCAGCCATCTTCTTTATTGAAATTTGGTAGTTTCTTAATTTCATTAGCCCCACGGATCATCCTTGGAAGGAATCGGTGTTCCCTAGTGAGCACTTTATCAGATCTAATTAATTTAGAATTTTTTTTTTAAATAAACCGCGATAAAATCAGTAAAAGTAGTTTTATTGTAATGAGTAACATTCGCGTAAACGTAAGAGACATTAATATCCTCAATAAATGTATTTTATTCTAACATTGTAAACGTGAAATTCACTTCAGTCTGGCTATGAAGTGCGCAGTTTTCCCTGCGAAATCGAAAAGCCATTGCCGGATTTAGGGTACTTGTAGATTTAGGCCAAACTAGCCCGCTAGGGTAAATTGACACGAGAGGCCTTGCCTTGCATTTCGTATTTATTTACCGGTAGGCATGGATTGGAGCTTCTTGTTTACAGCCTTGGTGGCCTTGGTTGGCCTAGTGACATAATCTGCACCTCCTTTATCGACTATCACTTACGTTTAATCCTCTTAGTGGATGTGAAACTCATTCAGCTTGCTGGAAAATCTGTAACAAGCGTTTTGCTATGGTAAATTTATGTGACACACATATTCTTTTATAAAATCACTTAAAATCGTTCGAGCCTGCCTCTAACATGAAAAAGTTTACTAGAGACTGCTTAGAATCCGGCTAAGTACTTTTATAATTATCATAGTACCTTCTCATCAGACACTTAAATAGCTGAGACTACTCTCGGAGTTGCAGTTGTGTAAGCATCTGAGTAGTAAATCATAAAAAAATGATGAAGATGATAGAGAAGGGTGGATGGAAGATAAGGAAAGTGAAAATGATGAAGATGATAGACATGGGTGGATGGAAGATAAGGAAAGTGAAAATGATGAAGATGATAGAGAAGGGTGGATGGAAGATAAGGAAAGTGAAAATGATGAAGACGATAGAGAGGAGTGGATGGAAAATAAGGAAAGTGAAAATGATGAAGATGATAGAGATGGGTGGATGAAAGATAAGGAAAGTGAAAATGATGAAGATAGCAATGGCAACGTAGAAGAAGATGATGAGGATAATAATTATTATGTTGGTTAGATGTTAATTTCGGTGGTATCATGTGAGCGAGAGGTAATAATGAAAACGATGGTAATGACAAAAGATGGCGAAGATAATGGAAAAAGTAATGACGCAGGACTATGATGACAATGACGAGGATAGCATTCGCGATGATGACTGTAATAATAATTATAAACCAACAGAAACAGAAGCAACAAGAAATGCAAAATAATATCAAATCATCTATCGGGACCGGGAATCCGCACGATCCTCTTCATATGGACGTACGACACAAATTAAAATAATACGACCATGACGAATGGGTCATGCGCGGCTCGAATAACACGGGGAACAGCGGTAATGCTAATTCAATAGCGTAATACCGTATCTCGCGATGTAACCCGCGGATCTGAACGATGGTCTACGATTGCGCCGATATGGTACTGGCTCGTGATTTATTTTGGGCCGCTCCCCATATAAGAAACGGCAACAATGGATTCGATTTACGACAATCGATTTAGTATCGATAAAACCCCCGGCCGTTTCCAACTTGGAGTAAGGCACGACGGGTAATTATAGTCGTGTTACTTATAACATCACTTTAATTCAGCTAATGACTCTGAGTAACGACGCCTGAGAATATTCTGGCTGTAAGCTATAATTTTGTTCGTGTCCATGTTGTCTTTTCTTTAAGTTAGGCTTTATGTTAATCTCTCATCTCTGGTTATAGCATATCGAGTTTTTTTTTCTAGTATAGGGGGGAAATCAAGCAAACGGCGCCTTTTGTGACCGGCTGGCGCCGCCCATAGACATCCGTATTATTATAATTTAGTGCCCACGCGTTCCCTCCTCTCCTCTGCGCATCAATAGGCCACAGGCTACTCATAAACCGCACGAAGCGTCACTGCCTAGCTGTCACTTTACGGTGGTGTCATATGAGCGAGAGGTACGCTCTACTGAATACAGCCGTGCCGGCCCAATTCAGTACCGCTTAAATTGGTTTTCTATGTTATATTCTATAGCTCGTTTTTGTCAGTACATTTATATTTCTGTCAAAACGAGCTGTGTGAGAAAAGTAGTTTTTTTATGTATCACTAAGATTTTTTTACAGTAAGTTCGTAAAGGAAATATTGGTGTGATGTACGGTAGACCCGAAATAAAACTCACTTTATAAGTTTAAAGTGTAATTAGTTTAATTCGTCAATATACCGACATACATTCGGATAATTCGAATTCTAAAAAGTAAGCGTAGGTAGTTAGAGAAATGACGTGACGAATGTGACTCATCGATATTGATAAGTCAAATCGGCGTATTTATTAGCCTGTTAGCGACTTAACTGTCAAATTAATTTGACGAGCTTCAGTCAACTATAATTAAAAGGAGAATTGAAGTAGTAGTTGGGATTTAATTATTGATTAGCTTTTTGAATAGAATAGAAATATTTTTATTCACTGTTTCACAACACCGCAGACAAAGTAAAGTTATAGAAAAGAAGAAAGAAAAATCAAATACACAAAGACACAACACATTTGACACAAAGACCAACCCAAGTACAATAAAGTACAAGCGTAAGCATTGGATATGTTATACTTAGTGCGCATTACAACGTAACGTTCACTAAACTTCTAAATCAAATAGTTTATACATAACACTCAGAGTGTTTCTCAGGTTTAACTCATCCATACATGACACCAGTTATAAACATGGCAATTTTGAGATTACAAGACATAACATCAATAAAATAAAACGATCTTTATGATTGCGAAACAACGCGTGAATCCTTATCAATATATTATTCTTAACGGCCATTCCAACTGGCATCATGCTCAGTGTTTAGTATATGTACGGGGATGACAAACCCCTTGCGAACAACTTAGTCTTGTTTCACACGAGAGCACGTATAGCGTATATTTGACGGGCCTATATGGACAACTTGAGGCTGTTATTATTTATACTAAAGGGGGCAAACGAGGAATCGTAGTCTTCATGCGACTATCGACGCCCCACATCTGCATTGCGGTTGTCAAGGATATGCGTTGCATTTATCCTTCGACGATCGCCCTGTCACGTACACGAGCCGCTTTCATCCAGCGGCTACCCGCGACATTACCCGACTCCATCGGGCAGGCGATCGACGGACGAAACAAGACAATATAAAAATTAAATATTTTTTATCAATTGTAGTTCACATCAAAAATGTCTGCAGGGCTGAAGGTATCCACCTCCGCTGTTGCTACAAGTGTTAAGGCTGAACGGGAAGTCTTATTAATTACTGCAGACCACTAGAATAGAATATGATATATTCTATTTCTTACTCCTATATATTGTATTGTTTTACATATGTTTGTCACCTTTACACTCATCAGAAATCATGAGAGAATGAAATCGGTTGTCCCTCTCACACTTAGACTAGAATGTCTTTTTATGACGTAACACAGCCGAAATGCTATACAATTTTACACCAGATATACATCTATATTATTATTATTATATTATTGGATACGAATTAGAACCATTGATTTGATAGCAGAGGCACAAGTCTGTTGCCAAACACAGAAATTCAAACACAAGAGAGGCTTTTCAAAACTTTCATTAACACTTTTTTGTCAACCTCAACGAATGTTAGTAGGAAGTTAGGAATTTATTTTTGGTCTACGGAGAAATTTATACTGGTTCATCGTCAATTCTCAAGCCAGGATACCTGTCCTGGTTTCAATATTGATGATGAGCCGGTCGTGTGGTTACTGTGACAGCAGAGGGATAAACATCGAAAAAAATCAGGCAAGCACTTTATGGCTTCCAGCCAGAGCGACGATGTCCCAAACATGCATACTTACATACATACATACGTACCGGAAATACTAAAAATCTACTTATTTATTTTATATATGTTAAAGAGTATTTCGCATGAACGCAGCTTATATTGCCTCCGTCATATGATTACAAAGTTATCGAAGATTTACATTAGCACAAATAATTGTGGAAACTCGATGAAAGTGCGATGCGGCTGACACTGGGAAACGTCTTCGCCACTTATATATTAATATGAAATTAACTGGACTTTAACTCGTAGCCTATGGTTTAACTTATACAGATGACCAAGCTAATGATATAAATAACTTTTCCCCATCGGTTTCACTTTATACTGGACTATGTACTCGTGTCTACCTAAATATTTAGTAATACCCAAATGTATCAGAAAAAAAATCAAAAACAGACTCATATGTATCAAGTTTAAGGATAACGTTGCATTTACTAAGTTATGTTTTTTCCAATCTTCAAGCTTTCGACGAATTCCTAATAAAAGGGTATTAATAGACAGACAGACTTAACGCGTGGAAAGCCCCTCGGGTACTATCTCGTCAGGGCTCTTACAGTGACCTGGAACCGACTTAAACAAAACGGTGTTCCTTCATAGAAGTCTGTATTTCAGAGCCCTAACGTATGCATTTCGGAGAATTAAAGAAGAAGGCAGGTGTGTCAGGGTCGGTGGAACGCCTTGGTCTTTGGACATTGTCAATTAAATGTTTAGGCAGCACACCGAATTAGCTTTTTAAATACACATTGTATGTAAATTAGAATGTTAATAATGAACGTAGCGTTAAAACAATATCATTTACAACTAAAACCTATTTGCTTCAACAATTGGATGTATTATCGCGTTCTAAATTTTAACTAGTAGGTTTAACTACGTTATGATATAGTTTCAAGTAAACTAAACTTAGTTTCTTTGCCATTTCAACGGTCTCGGCTCTGAATAATTTCATAACCATCATGTTAGAACTAGAAACGTTTGGTAATGTTTAATAATTCTGAAGACATCGACTATCAGACACAGGCAAATTTATGTACCCATATTCAAGCAAATGAAGCTCTTTATTTCCTTCTTTCAAAGAATTCCACAATTAAATCACGGTCACGAGAGTCTTCCCCAGGGGTTATCGGTTACGCGAGAAATGTGGCCTGGCCAATGCCAATTCGACTGGATTTCCGAGGTGTCCCTTACCCTCTTTCTCTTACAGATCTCCGAGTTCCTCATCATATCTCGCAGAGAACTATCATACTTAACTTTTTCCATGACATCAGTGTCTGGAATTTAAGAGGCCCAAATGCGTAACGGTGCGGGTGTCACCTGTTAAGACCGTTAGCCGCGTGGGGTCCTGAGTTCGATCGGTCGGGCAACTATTATTAAAAGTTTTTCAGATTATTCTGACCATGCATTACACTGTCCGGTATTGGAATGTGCCCGAATTGGCCATAGGCTTGCCACCTATGACATCATGGGCCTCAGTACCTTCTTTTTTGGTAACGAAGGATAATACATTTACGTATTATACGTGGGAGCCCGATTTCACCTCCTCGGGAACGGTCCGGCTACGTTATGACGGTCCCCACGACGCCGTCAAGAAACACAGGGGCACTACTGAAGGCGCTGCAGATAGCGCCTCCTTCGTACCCCGTCGTCGGCGGGGGGAGGCCGCGTCGGCTTTCTTCTGAGACATGACGGTCTCGCAGAAGGCAGCCATCGCCTGGTAGGGATTATTGCTGCCGAGCATTGCTACGATGATGTTCGACTTTGTCAAGTCCCCTCCGACAACTGATGTCAGATCGTGACGCTGCGCCGCCCATCTCGGTCACACCTCGAGGGTGTGCTGGGCCGAGTCCACCGCCGCGTCACAATCGAGTCAACGATTCGTCGGCTCCCTGTGGCCGTCCTACACAGATATTCACCGAAACAATCATGCCCGATGAGAACCTGTGTCAGACCGAAGTTGCGGGGTTTGCGCCTACGGCGCATCCACCGCTCCATGAGCGGGCGCAAGGCAGCCGTTATCCCTCTATCGTAAGGCTACCGCGCCAGGTTCTCCCCCCCCCCCACCTCCGCATCAATGCCATGCCCTAACCGGCGAACCCGCAGGATCTCGTCATGCGTGGGGTTCACGCCGAGAGCCCTCCTATCCGAGACATAGGAGCAGCTCTTGGCAAGAACCTCCGCCACGAGTTCCCACGGGGGGTCGCCGGCTAGGGCCGTAGCTGCAGCCCACGGTACCGTACGGTACCCCCGAATCGACCCCACTGCGACGACCCACTGCACAGAGCGCAGGTGGGCCGTACTTCTCGCAGTGAGATGATCCGCCCAAACCGGAGCACCGTACGTCACCATACTCTGACAGACGCCGGAGTACAGCTGCTTGCAGGCGGCGCCGGGTCCTCCGAGGTTCGGGAGGAGTCTCGCCAGCGCACTCGCCGCCTTCACGACCTTCGGTCCCACCATAGCGAAGTGTGGGCCGAAGGTCCACCCTCCGTCAAGGATGGGCCCCAGATATTTAATGTGGGGGCTCAACCTAACCCTCTCCTCTCCGATCTGCATAGTGGCCTCCGGTGGAGGCTCCTTGCGGCCGGTCCCGCGGAAGAGGAGGGTTTCGGTCTTTTCCAGTCTGGCCCTAAGACGAGCCTCAGTACCTTGGCTAATCGTGGGTGTTCTAATTTATTGGACTTACGAGTTGTGGATGTACTACCCCACCCCTGCCTACCTCTTCGGGGATAATAGGCGTGAAGGTACTTTCTTTTTTCTTAAGAGGCCCAAATTTTGCGGCCAACTTTTGGTGTCGATATATAATGGTGACACGCACCTTTCAGAAGCTATCGCCCGGAACAACATGAACATATCTTCACGCCAGTTCCCTGAGACAGAAAGAAACTTGCGCATATACAGAAGGATTTCCAATCGCATGTTTTCGTTTTTTTATTTTAAAGGCTGTCTAAACCGGGCTCACGTGTATAAGTTAATTTTAGTACTGCCTGCTGTTTTACGCTCTTTAAGAGGGTCGGTCCTCTACATCAATTAATGTATTTGTCTTATTAAAAATAAATACGTCACGTCACTTGGGCGGTGCAAACTGATTAAAATTAACACTACAATTTTTTTTGACTGCTCCATGCTGACGGAATTGTCCAGTACATCTTCATCAGTAACTAAACGACACATCGGGCGACAGTCTTGGTGAGATTGTGGTCGATAGGGGAACAGAAATTCTGTCTCCCTATCGACCAGGAAGGGGTCCTTTCTCGCACATGGGAAGCATGCATCCCGTTAGTTATTTAAGGTTAGCGAGGAAGTTCAGTAAGTATTTACTGATTATTACCTTAACCGAAAGGACCGGATCAGCTCTCTCACAAATGAAAGGAGCAAATGCATTATTATTCTTTATATTACTTCGGTTTATGTAATATATTAAATCGAAGTACCACTCGATGATTAATCACGAAATCTCAAAAACTTTAACACATACTTGCTCTGAATTTAAATTAAGATGCAGAGGTGCCTGAGAACGAATTTTACGAAACTCCACCCTAAGGGTGCATATTTGAGGGTGAGTACGCTGGCGTAACCGCGGGAGGCTGCTAGTATTACGATATAGTGGTGTATCGTGCTTGTTATGTGAGCATCTAATGCCTCAGTGGCAAGTGTCTGATCGCCGAGCCACACGCAACACTAGGTATCTTATAGTACAACACTAGCGAACAACCTGAAATAAACCGTAATATATAGGAAATAAGGTGTGCATTCTGAATATGATATTCTCATGTGCAATAATGAAATACATTATTAGAAGATTTTGATTTAGGTAACTCTTTTATTGGAGAAAGCTGTAAGGCTTTATACCATCACGCTAAAAATACCGATGACACCGCGAAGCGCACCTAGTATGCTATGAAGAAAGTGGATGGCCACCATTTTCATTGGTTAAACTAATGAAACTCACGAAAGGTTAAAACCATTAAGATGAATGCAAAATAAATAGAAATAATGTTGTGAAAGTACATCATAGAGCGAAAAATTTAAATAGAAATGGCGCGCAAGCACGAAAATAAAGGTCAATATGTTAAGTTTTAACAAAGCAAAAACACTCCGACTTCATAAATAACACTGCACGGAAAAGAAGTGAAATAAAACTCAAACACTTTTATTTTATTTTTTTACAAATAAAATTAACCAAATTGTGCAACAAAAATTACATAGCTATTTATTTCTGCAAACAGGTCAGTGCCAAGACAATGGCGGGTATTTTCGATCCTGCCACGTCACATATACACACATGAAAGATTAAATGCTCGGTTTAGTTTAATTTTAAGTTTTTGGTGTTACTTCTTAAGTCGGTTTGACTTCATCGGCCACTAGTTGGCGCCATAATCCAGATGAAAGGTCCCTATGGTAAAGCTCGGTTTAACGAATTTATTTTTTAAATTTGGATTACCAAATCTAAAAAGCCACCTCTGAACCATTTTACGGTCTACGGAAACATCACGAGCCACATGTCTAAACAGGCAGTTTGCGTGGAGATTAATAATCGCGTAATGCGACGTAACGGACACGACACGTCACACGCCGGACGTGGCCGTGAAATATGAACGAACAGTTTCAATCTAGAAATGTTAGCATGCTAGATCCTAGTTATACTAGATACGGTCAAGGAAAAACTAGAATTGCTTGATTTTCGGGTCCCATGTTGTCACTTTATTTTTGCATTTGTTGCTTTAATTTTGCTTAACTCGTGATGCGAAATCATGGAGAGTAGTCTACGATACGATTTCAATCTATAACATTTTGATCTACATCATAGTGCATCAGGTAAGTATCTAGAGCATCGATTGACTGAGGCTTTTTCTAGAAGTTTTTAGTGGAAGCAAAGTGATGATAATAATTTCTGAGCGCGCTCTCTTAGAGTAGCTTTGTGCCAAGCACAAAAAATCTTTTGTACTTCAGTTTTTTTTTTGTAACCGTGCTCACTCAACGTGCCATTGAAAGAGCTATGCTTGATATTTCCCTGCGAGATATGGACCGAAATTCAGAGATCCGCAAGAGAACCAGAGTAGCCGACATAGCACAGAGAATCAACAAGCTGAAGTGGCAATGGGCTAGCCACATTGCTCGCAGAACCGTCCCGGAAAGTGTTCTCAACTGACGGTCCGCAACGGAAGAAGTAGTGTTGGACGGCCTCCCACCCGGTGGACTGACGTGAAGGTGGCAGGGAGGTGCTGAAGGCAAGTGGCTCGTGACGTATGGCACTCTCTGAGGGAGGCGTATGTCCAGCAGTGGACAAGGTCCGGCTGATGATGATGATAATGACCATTTTTGTGTCCTGATGACACAAGAAATTTGAAGAAAACATTGATCGTTATAAATGTTGTTACTAAGTTTTTCCCGTATCAATGGGAATTAGAGCTATGATTAACTCTATATTAGGATGCCTGTCAACCCAGTCCAACAGTGACGATGGTTGCTGTAAAGCACTTGACCTCGGGCTAGTTTAATAACTAAATAGACCAGTATATTTCTTACTTTATCAATAATAGTACTGTCGTCCTAGCCGAGTTTCGGCCATTGCAGCTGTATATAGCTATAGAGACTAGCCCACTACGCAGGACATATAATAGTGTACAGGTGTGTACTCTCTGTTCCCTCATTCCCCTATACCGATAGGACAGCAATCCGACACGACCGGAGAGAAACCAGGCGCAATACCGACGGCTTAACAGGCTATTCGAGACACAGGGGCATAAAATCGCCAATTTCCTGACTTCGCACTGTTAAAAAATTGAAAAGTTCCAATAACACTTTGACCCAACCCAAGACTCGAACCTACAATCACACGCATGTCGTTGAACGTGCTTAACACTAGACCACGAGGCAGAGGCTTTATCAATATCTCAACACTTTAAAACGTAATAACAATACTCATAAGGAAAATGAATATATATTCTCATATACAACTTTCGATCAGAGATAAAAAACTAACACGCTAAAAGGTATCCAATGGGTTTGTTACACGGTTCCTAACTGTATTTGCTTTCTGTAACACAGAAGGAAAAGAAATCTTCATATATATTTTTAAAATCGGGCGGCAGTCGACAAACAGACGCCAATTTACATTATCGCCTTACAGTACTTACCACAACACTGGGCTGACGTAGTTGTGATAAGTCCACAGATACTATTACTATACATCTGTGCACCCAAAGGATATCAAAATGGAGATTTCCACAATTTCATATGTACCTTTTTTTATAATACCATAATATCAATCCAAGTCTTGGTGAACATCGATCGTCATAGACAATTCTTTATGTATTATATCGCAAATATACTGTCATCATTACAATCTATCCGCAAGTGGGGCACTGAAAACTCACAAATAGCACGAAACGCGACCGCATAGCTGTCACTGCAAAATAAAGTACGTGTCACAACACGGACCTAACGTTTGCTTTCACGCATACATAGTACAAACCGTTTAACATACGCAAAAACATAAATAGATTGTTGATACAAAACGTGTAGCCGCGTCACACGAGTCACGATATTTAATTTTAAATCATTTGCAGACAGACACACGTCCCAGCGTTTGAAATTCTATTTGTGCGAATCAAAATGCCCTCGCGAACATATCCGACCTGGGAATGCAATGATAGCACGAGAAATTGAAATACAAGTCAAAACACACGCCATTCGTGTGTATCTACATTCGCGAGCTGCGATCTCTATATAACTGGATAGCGGATACATATGAAAGAATTTAAAAAATGGAGGTTGTTACTGTTTGAAAATATGTTTGTGGGAATCAAAACGCCCTCGCGAATATACCCGACCTGGGCACGCAATGGTATCACGAAAAATCTAAATGCAAGTCAAAACACACGCCATTCCTGCGTCTCTAATATAGCAAACCCATCCGTAAGTTCTGTAAAACTGTATAGCGGATACATGGTAGAGTTATAAAAAGTGGACTGGGATTAGTTAACATCAGTATATTGCAGAAACAATAAAATTGCTTCTGTTAAAAAAAGCCCGAATATTTCAGAAATAAAGTGAAGCCTATGACTTACCTATAAGCTCGTTTATCATTTAGTAACAGTTTCATCTGAGGCTTTTCCCAACGTTACACCAAACAGAATGACAGACAGAAAGCAATTTTGAATATGGTTGTTTGAAACCAAAGAAACTTCAATTTTATTCATATGTTATAACAACAACCAATATCATCACGTCAGTTCTCAAACGTGTAGTCAAAGCAAAGGAGCAAACCCTTCCTCATTTTAACACCGATACTTTCATTCATTCCCAATCTCTCCCTCACTTCTTTATTACGAACGCGGTCGGCATGGGTTACGCAACATATTCTTCACAATGACCTCATATCGACCCTATTAATTCTACTTTCATTCTTTTTCTGAAATACCCAACTCTCATTTTCATACAGTAATGTTGGTATTAGCACGTAATTACACAAGGCAAGAAGGACACCCGGGCTTGAAACCGTGCTTTTAAGTAATTTTCCTAGCGTTCCATTCACTCTATTTCCTGCGCACACTCTTCTTTCAACATCTGCGGTGTACCTTCCATCCCTGCTAAACACACAACCAAGATATACAAATTCATTTACTTGTTCCAGCGCTACATCATCGACCACAATTTTTTCATATGTTATAGATGGTGAAAATTTCAATGCAAGCAATGGGTAACAAACTTTAATTTGCCAGTTACTGACAAATTAACTAAAAAAAAGCTTTAGATTGTCTTAGTGCATCAACATCAGCTATCCAGTTATTGTAAAGAGATCAATAGCTCTCGCAACATACATGTACATATTTAAAATAGCCGTACCAAATTGCGCTGGATATTCCCTCACGACAAGTCTAACCAACCGCATAAAAGATTTATGAAAGATTTGCTACTGACAGTCCCATACATTTGGTTAACTAATATCATCAGTTCCCTCTTAGCAAGCAAAGACAATCAGCGGCAGACTGGTGTCCCGGGTGAGGGACACCGGGGTCAAGTCTTGTCGTGGCGGTGGGGCTTAGTAGCCTGGTGTGGACCCAAGCGAAGCTAATTGAACCGAGGGGGATCTTTGCAACCCTCTTATAGGAGGAGGGGCTAAAGATCAGGAGGAGGAAGCGCTCGCGGTACCCCTCTTATAAGAAGAGGGGACCAAAGAGCAATAGGAGGAGGCGCCTCTGTGCACAGGCAAAGTACGAGGATGGGAATCTCACCCCATAGCACTGTCCTAAAGTCGGGGGAGTTGTACTATAGTGCGGGGCAACCCCATCTGTGGAGGTAGAGCCGGTCCCTTAGGGGGCTGACTAGCCTTCGAGGTGCCCCGATGATTTGGTGTTCC
Organism: Eumaeus atala; assembly: GCA_017140195.1. Lineage (NCBI taxonomy): Eukaryota > Metazoa > Arthropoda > Insecta > Lepidoptera > Lycaenidae > Eumaeus > Eumaeus atala. The sequence goes on along the minus strand of JAFELO010001043.1, from coordinate 801,776 downwards.
GAGGCACCTCACCAAAGGCGGCACTGATGGCACTCGCGATGGTTTTTGTGGGTTCGGCACTATTATGTGCCGCGAGTCCCGCGCACCATTGGACCCCACCCAGGGCCGGTGAAGGCGCGTAAATGCGTCTCCCCGCATCAACAAAAAATAATTAAACGAAGGTAAGCTGAAACATTTGTACAAAAGGTACGTTTGATTAAAACAAAAAGTGTTAAAGTGATTTTTCAATTCCTCATACTGAAAAGGCGATGTTACATTCGGAAAGCATATTAATCTGTTTCTGCGCTTGACTATCTCATGTCGTGTCAGACTAAGATAGTCTTGATATTTTGATTGCCGTGATCGAGGGAATGAGAATATGTATTTTTTTTATAGGATAAGAGGCAAACGAGCAGGTGATCGGTAACTAACGCCGCCCATAGACATCCGCATGACCCGGTTATCCAGGCGCGTTGTCTTCCTTTAAGATAGGAGTAAGCTCTTTTCTTGAAGAACCCCATATCGTATCCGTTCGGAAATACCGACGGTAGCAGCTGGTTCCACATCGCAGTTGTGAGCGGTAGGAAATTGCGCTTGAAACTCACAGTTGTAGACTTTGGGACATCAAGGTCGTGACGGTGGCACTTAGAGTTCTGCCGTGATGACCGAGAGTGGAATTCCGCTGCTGGTATTAATATATTAATGGAATAGATAAATATGCGCAAAGTGGGCTTGTCTCTAAACATTTGACTGACGTAACCTAAATTTGGAAATAGGAACCCTCTTACTAACTTCCACCAGGTGCTGGCGTGTGTGTAATCATAAAAAAATACTAATATTACAACGTCTACACTAAATAAATAAACTCTATATGTGATTCCCACAATTATTTAATTTCTATTTACGTTTACAACCGGTTTCGACTTTCAACGTCAAACAGACCTGAGTGATTAAGTCGACACCGGTCGTACATGTAAATTGAAATTAAATAATTGTGAAAATAATATACAACGTTTAACATGAATTTCCGCTAAGTGACGATATATTCAATCAACTATATTCCAATGTTTATAATTTTGTAATAGATTTCGATCTCATCACGAAGAGTTAACAAACCGAAAAGTAATCCATATTTTTAAATTAAGGGTAAAATTTCAGTTTGAAATTGCGTAGAGCTGTAACAAAAAGAAGTATTGATTTTTTTTTTTTCAATCTAAACGATTTACTCTTCAGTGATAAACTTTAATACGATTAAAACATTATTTGCTAATCATTTAATAATTATCATTAAAAACCTCAAGTATGGAAAGAAGTAGAAAAATAAAAAAATGTAGTTTAATAAGAAACTAGAGATTATTCGGTACCGCGGTAGAGATAAGCAGCCGATTATAGCGTGCGTCTACGTAGTGTATACCATACTGGACCCAACTATGATTTGATAACCAGAAACGTTCATTCTTAACTATTTCATTTTTTATTCAGGTATTTTAAGTTAATGTTAATTTTACAGTCCCTAACCGTTCCTTTAGAAATATTTCTGTTACATAACGCTAACTTCAAACGCATATGAAATATTCGATTATTCATTATTGCGAAGCGCACTCACAGGGCGCTATCCAACGGTTCCGTTACACTGGTATCTCAACGCTACTCTATCAAATGTATAAAGTTGTCACATTATTACCTGACACGATAAACCATGGACAACAGCACGCCAAAATGTGATTAACGAAGAAAAAAGTACACTTCCATTGTCTACAACGAACATCACCGTCCGGCCATGTTCATAAACCTCTTCCTACAACTTTAACGTAGGTAGCGAAATCACGATAGATAAAACAGCTACCGGCTGTATACGGTGGGTTTTGTTTTGAACCCCATGCCAAAGGTGGTAGAGATAGAAATGGCATGTCGTAGAGCCTTAATCGTCGCTACTCGATCTACATATCCTGAACACGCGCGTGGGATCTGCCCGTTACTCGCTGGAAAACATCTTCCGAGTCTATTAAACGGTCAATCTGTCAAATGTAATGAAAAAATATTTTAAATTTGGAACTTTGCGCGCTTTTTAATCGGGTGATATGAAGTTATACAGCGTGTGCGTAATTTTTACTGGCAATTTCATTATTTTGGGAGATTGGGAGATACTTTTTGGCACGTAATATTGAAGACATAGAATTATTTATTGAAACGATTTGTAACTACATATATGGAAGAAACTTGTTTTATAGTTTTGACAACTGCGTGAAAGTGTCTACATAGGTATTTATGGCAAAAAATACAGACTACACTAAACACCTTTTCTAGTTCCTATGATCTGTAATCTTGGCATGTTCGTTATTTTTGTACAAGATATGGAAGAAATTTCTTTTGTATGTCGTGATTTGGAAACCCATCGAAAACGCCATCACGTGCAAAGAGATTGATATCGATTACTACGTTTCTGCTGTTTCACTTCTGTCTTGTATGAATTGCAGACACATACCTTTATACCTAGACTACCCTCATGGTTTTGTCCGCGTACTCTTCCACCCCCAAATATTTCATTAATTATACCTTTAGTACATATAAAAAATAATTAATTAATTTACAGTTCTCTGTACTTACAGCTAATCTAAGACATACATTATATATAATTACTATTGCAATCTATATACAGCTACATAGTGTATACTATGTAAGATGACTTGATAGTGTATTATCCGTCAGAGGGCGTCAGGGCCTTCAGTGAAGGAACACTTTAAATATAATATCACACAGCGATTGAAGGTACGTGCGCCAGTGCGAGGCGTAGATAATTGTAGTGCAGGCGCATATCTGAACTATCTCAGCGGCTAGCGAGTTAAGACGTATCTAATCGATGTAAGATAACATAGGTCAGAATAGACAACGTTGTAAACTATAAAATAGAGGAAACAAGCTGACCACGTCATCTCCAACACGCGACAAAAGCTTACTCCTTAAGAATGTACGGAAACGTGACCTTTTTAGAGACGTCGTGGTGCACGCGGATATTTATAAGTATCGAGTGGAAAAAAAGGTTACATTACATTTCTCTATCAAACCGCATAGCAGTTTGTCGGTAGATAAGGCTCTCCTTATCTAAATACATACTTTTTTGACTAGTAGGCACCATTGTACGTTACTATATAAGCCATTACATTATTTATTTTTATTCTATCCAGCAGAAGTTTTTCAAGGCACGTTTAAAAGTATATTTGGTTGAATGTTGCTCAGTGAAATCGTGATGCAAAGTAGTAAATAGCATAGGCACACTGCACACACTGGTTACCTCATCGAGTTATTATTTATTTTTATGTTAAATATTATTATGTCGAGTGGTACGGTTATAGACAACCCATAGACGTCGGTGATCACCAAATGGCTCTGGCCAATCATCTGTCCCCATCAATCAAAAAACTCCACAGCACCAGCCTCAAATACCAGTTCATAATTTAGAAATCTCTCATGACATTGCACCCAACAGTCCCTTATCTGCCAACACTGTGGACAGCCAATTACAAAAACAATAAATAATAGGACACCATTTTAATTTAGCAGCGATTTGATATACATCTGATACCGTCCATCTCATCTACATATGTAACAGCTCGTGTGTCAGAAAGGAACAGATGGGCCGTCCATTTTGTAACGCAATTATTGTAAAGTAATGAGCGGCTAGAAGTTCTTGGAAGTAATTTGCGTTGGATCCAATCTGGTTGCGAAACTCACCATGGTCATGAATGCATTAATGACTTTGTTGTTATAAATAAAACAATCATTTCATGTATATTGGCTCAAAAGCCTTCCATGAGTCTGCGACATTTCCAGTTTTGCAGACGTTGAGCGGGGGCAGTCATCTGCTACCTGCTCGTTTGATCCTTATTCTATTTTTAAAATGACAAAGGTATCTATGTCGACCGTCGGTCAAAGTAAAAATTGCAGGGGAATTGGACAATCACGACCGGGGAGGTACCTTTCGATCACATGATACCGGCTTAAAGTGTCGGTGTCGCGTTTCGTAAGGTTTGTGAGTAGCCGGTGGCCCATTGGGGCCTGGAAGAGGGCAATCAATGCATCGTTTGCCCCCCTATTCTATAAAAAGTAATTAAACATATTTGCGCGCTCAAATAAACAAACAAACTCTTCAGCTTTATACTATTAAGTATGCAGCATGGCACTCCCTCTTCTTAATTTCAGGTACTACTATCCGGAATTGTATAATTATTTTTGTGTTAAATAGTCCACTCATCGAGGAAGGCTACAGGGTATAAAATATGACGCTACGACTATTAGTCGATACCCAGACCAGAGTACGCGAGTGATACTGCGGGATGATACTGCGGGATGATGCTAATTAAAAAGTTGATCTTGTCAGTCAGCAGTACCATAGTGCGGAACTAGGTGCTTTTAGTACATACCTAGGAACATTTATGTTCTAACTGAATGTTTCATCATCGCCGAGCGTTAAATGTTAGAATTAGGACGATGGAATATGGTGAGTAGAGTATTTTATTGCGTATACACCCATTAAAAAGGGAACTTTGTAATTACCACCCTTACGTTAGCGAAGTAGGGGTTGAAAATTTATTTTTGGGCTCATGTAAAATGAGTTGATACACTTCGTATATAGATTAGTCTAGAAATATCTCTTTTTGAAGTTAGAAGTATGAAAGTTTTTCTTCAGTTTTTTTGGTTAGAAATGAATGAATACGTGTATTAGAACCTCCACTCCTAAGAATGATGACCAGAGAGATACGCGGGTAAAACCGTGGGACGCTACTATTAGGGTGTTAAGCGAATCCCACCATTGTTCAAGCGTTGTCGTGGCGGTGGAGCTTAGTAGCCTGGGGTGAACCCAGGTGAAGCCAATTGAACCGAGGGGGATCTTTGCACTCCCTATTATAAGAAGAGGCGGACAAAGATCAGGAGAAGGAAGCGCTCTCTGTACCCCTCTTATAAGAGGGGACCAAAGAGCAACAGGAGCAGGCGCATCTGCGCACGGGGCAAGAGGCGAAGATAAGAACATCACCCCATTCCTCTGTCCCAAAGTAGGTTGTCCTGTAATGCGGGGCAACCCCCATCTGTGGAGGTGGTTAGGGTGCTCACTAGCCGTCAAGATGCTCTGATGATTTGTTGTTCTGGGCCACCTCACCAAGGCCCTGATGGCACTCGCGGTGGTTCTTGTGTGCATTCCGCACTATCATATGCCGCAAGTCCCACATACCACTGGACCCCCCCCCCCCCCNNNNCCCAGGGCCAGAGAAGGCGTGTAAATGCGTTTCCCCGCGTCAACAAAAATAATTAAGCGTAGGTAAGCTGAAACATTTTATGCGGTGTGTGACCCTGGGTTTCCGGAATGGCTATATATAATTGTACGGAATTTTGATGAAGGTACGTGTAAAGGCCATTCAAGGCATCATACAACATCTACTGCGCGTATATATGTTATGAAACAATCGCCTTTTTTACGGACGATATTGTAATTTGAGATGATATCGGCTCTTTAATTGATGTGTCCAGCAGTAGACGTCGCCCAGCTGATGAAGATGACGATAACCGATATCGGTACAGACCATGTGAACGGCAGGACTATATTTCCAAGATTTTTCTTGCCCAGGTGCCGGTATCGGCGCCGATACTGATATCGGATCGGCCAACATGAATACACTCCTTCAGTCTCTGCTCGCAGTCTTCGCCCATTCAGAACATTACTACGACTCGGAACGTTACTATGACGTCATACTTTCCAAGCATGCGGCTATTGTTATGGTTTTATAAGACGTTATTACGTCAATAAAAACATGATAAGTAACAACATATACTTTAGACATTGCTCTACACGATCAAAGCAACGCATTAACAATAATTACCCGGATAAAGTTATTTTCTATGCTCTATTGGTAAAAAAACATGAACTTACTTTTATTTCATGTTTTCTACATATAATCGATGCACTGCAATTTACCTGAAAACATAGGATGATAAGATTAGATTAATAATAGATTAAGAATAAATAGGATTAGGAAATACATACGTAGCAAGCTATAACACAATCTATGTACCAGGTAAGGAGACTATCTGTCTTGTATAACGTATAAGGCAAACAGCGAAAGATCCGTCTTCTTAGCGTGTTTTTAAAGAATTCAGAAAATCAGAGCTAATAATAATAGAATACAAAAATAAATTCAGTGCTCCACAATAAAAAAAAAATAAAATGATGAATTTCATTAATGATGAATTAATGAAATGATAATGTGAATAATGATAACGATGATGACAACAACATGTCTTCACGCCAGTACCTAAGGGGTAGGCAGAAACTAGAGTAGAGAACGCTTGAGCCACACATCAACATTCTTACTAGCCTACCTGCCATGCATCTCTTAGCCAACAATCTGGCAACGTATGATATAACATTCATTTCCAGAAAAAAAAATTTTTTCTTACTTTCTCACAGAGTACCAATCGTTTCAAATTTAAATAGTGTACAGCGTCGATAAAAATTATCACCATTTGGCCATTGATTTACAAAAATACAAGATACGCGATTCCATACCGAACTGTCACTCCAAAGCATCTGTGATCTATTCTAATATTATAAAGTGGAAACGTTTCATTGTTTGTTAGCATTGTGCACCGAAAGTAGTTCTTTAATTGAATTTACCGTCATGGTATAGTGTAACGTTTACTAGGCCGAAATTATTACGACTCTATATTTCTGTAAATCAATTAATTTTTGCCATATTTAATTAAATATCCGCGCGAAGTCGGGACGAACTGCTGGTTTGTACATTAACATATTTATTTGCAAAGTCAAACTTCGCGCATGATTTAACTCGTTTTTACAGAGCAGATTCAACTTGAAAGAAGTGCATAATTCAAAGATATTTTTGTAAAGCCAACTTTACGTATGATTTTATGTTGCTTTTACAGCGCATAATTTTACAGTGGGCACGTCTTTTACGGTACGGTTTTGAGACGCTGATTGTGAATCTTAGTTTTTAGTAAATCAATGCCTACAGCTGATTATTTATGCACGTCGCGGCGGTGAATGCCCTGCGACGAGACAGCCGAGCTTACATAATCCTTTAACAATCACACTAGCCGTTACACGCGACTTTGCTAGTTTTTTTTTGGGACTAAAAACTGCGTAGGTACCGGTAATTTCGGAGAATTTAACTGTAAATAGGTCTAGAATAAAACGCAAAAACTTTTACTGATGTGTAGTGTAGCGGTTTCGTGCTTAGTCGATGGTATTTTTTACTGGAAGCAAAAAAAAGAAGATGGATTCCACGACGGCAAAGCATAGTTATTGTCTAAAATTTTAGTATCAATACATAAGCCATAGCTATTGTTGTGGCAAAACATGATGATCCCGTTATGATCTTAGGCTGTAGTAAAAAACACGGTGTGCTGGAATTTGGACGGCTACACTTTAGCGTTTCGTGCGGCTTAGAAGTAGACATAAATTATAAACGCCTTCCTTAATTCTTAACAGATAACAGTTTCTAACGCGCAGTCCTATGACAAATCATAATGTATAATCTGTAATTGACTTACTTTGATATCTTTGCGAGTGAGCTGTGAAGAGAATATATAGAAGAACAATATAATATCTGTGGACTTATCACACCACGTCAGCCCAGACCTGTGGTAAGTACTTTAACGAGTTGTGTTACAGCTACTAGACAACGGAAATATATTTAATATTGTTATAATCAAAAATAATGAATGTTTGATTTTTATAACTGTATTTAATACATACTACACACACAGTAGGTACAAAGCATCTACGACCTCGGCGGGTTTCATACCCGCGATCGCGGGTACACGCACGGATTACCCGCCACGTTAGAACTGAGCCAGCCGGTCACAAATAGGACCAGACGAGTGCCAACTGAATAATACGTATGATACTAATTTTAAAATAAAAATATTTAAAAGTATTTAAGAAACTGCATTAAAATGTAAATTTTTTTATTGCTTCGCTCGATGCGTACAATTTATCTGCTACTTTTTCCCCGGGAGGTGATTTCAGTGGGGGTTGCCGGTTAACCACCCATACAGATCGGTGCTTCTTTCATGTACACTTTATAATTCTCACTTTATAATAATTGGAAGCTCGGTAATTTTCACCATGCTATAATATATAAAATGATTCGACATATAATTAGACGAACAAGTGACAGTGGAGGTCCTATCCATGGGACCATGTGAACTCTACACGAATGGATCCATATATGTAACGATCGACCAATGCGGTTATCGTCAAATAATATGACAAACACGTAAATATTTACAAACAATTTAATTTACATATACAACTGTACCACACACAAACTTTACGCAATCAGCGCACGTAACTAACTGCGTAACTTAACTGCCCCGCAGATATTATAAACAATTACTTTACTATCTGAATCTATAAATGCATAATTAACATTCGTCGTAATACGCATAGGTTATAGGGACTATTAGATGCCCACGAGCGCCTGCGGTTATAAGAGTCAGAACACACTAGGCGTTTGAAAGCGCGCGTTTTGGTAACGCGCGTTTTATTAATGTGGACAAACGCGTGATTCAAAACGTCTATTATGAGCATGCTGTATAGGCGTCTTTCTTCTTAAAACACGAAGTGTGTCCTTGCTCTAAAACATGTATTTTTATGTGTCCGTCTATAAATGTGATGTATAATAAATACAAGTTTCATCATCGTCATCATCATCAGCCCTCATCTGTCCACTGCTGGACGTGGGCCTCTCTCAATGAACGCCAAGACGGTCAATCTCCTGCTATTCGCATCCATCCCGGACCAGCTACTGCACGGAGATCGTTATATAAGTAAATTATATAATATAATTAAATATAAGTTTAATATAAACTTATTAATATTGTAATAACATAATTATTAATTATCGGATCGGCTGAGGCTTCACGCGACACACACACGCGTTGTAATTGCATGTTGTTTTCGTATTTAATCAGTGAGTGGTACTTCGCTTATATATATATCTTCATTTCCAGGAAAACGGGCAACAGATAATATTTTATCATAGAAATACATATAATATAAACATCCATGTCCTAGTCGGGATTCGAACCCGCGACCTCTGGTGTGACACGCGAAATAACCGTCACGTTACCAACTGTGCCAGCCGGTCCTTGATATCGCCCTAGCCGAATTTGGGCCACGGTAACCATCTGTATAGAGACTCGTCAACTGCGCCTGCGTGTAACTATGTGTGTAACATGAGCACGGGTATGTAACTGGTGTGTAACTAGCAGAGTTACACACCCAGTGGGTGTGTAACTCCGCTAGTTTCCTAGCTTGGGACTGTTATTAGAAATTCGAATAACACTTTGGTCCCAGATGGGACCAAAGTGTTATTCGAATTTCCAGTATATAATTTTATTTCCAGTATATAATTCGAATTTCCAGAAGCCAGGACACTACACTTATATACAAACCACTACATTTATATGCAAGAGATAAAAACAGGATTGGTGTTTCCAGCACCACACTCACGTTGTAAATCGAGCCAGCCCTTTCCTTGTGTAATGATAGAATCAATGTAGAAATACATTTGTAAATAACCCACAACAAGGTCGGAACTACTGGATACTAAATAACATCTGGTTAAAACTACAAACAGCCACTATGTGTTAGAAACAGAAATACGCCGGAGGTTTTAAGCACCGCGCACGCGTTGTATAGTTAGTTACACGGTACGGTTTCTATATTTTATGATTGCACTAAAAAGAAACAATCATGTAAATAACCCGCAAGGCGCTCTGAACTACTGGATACAACATAACATCTGGTTAAAACTACAAACAGCCACTACGTGTTAGAAACAGAAATACGCTGGAGGTTTCCTGCACCGCGCACGCGTTGTGCAGTTACACGGTACGGTTTCTATACTTTATGATTACACAAAATAAGTAACAAAGATGTAAATAGCCCGCAACGCGGTCTGAACTACTGGATAGTACATAATATCTGACACGAACTGCGAACAACCACTATATATTAGAAATAGAAATAGGCTGGGGGTTTCCTGCACCGCACACGCGTAAATCAAGTCAGCCCTTTCTATATTTCATGATTGCAATAAAGAAGACGATATCTTCATTACGCCTGCACAGAATCGACGCCGCGATAATTATGGGCCTCGCAACCGACGACCTCATGGAATTAATTTCAAATCGACTCTGGTGCAATACATCGATTACGGAGCGCGGAGATAAGGAATATTATGTGTATGATAAATGCCGGATAAAGGTGAGTATTTAAAATAAATAGCTGAATATAGTAGACGGTGTATTCATTATTATTTTTAGATAAAAATTCCGAATCCTGCCAAAGTTACGAGGGTCTAGCAAAGTATCATATAAATTCGTGCCACGGTCCATAACGCATTGCAACCCGCCCCTCACATAATTATACCACCCTGAAGGGCGTTGTCGACAATTGTGCGGTTTGTTAGTCTCGGTCACCCATTGGAGGGCAGGAAGGCAACACACCGAATTACAATTATGCGGATGTCTAACGACGGCAGTCATCAAAGGGGTTCCATAAATAAAAAAATGCAGTCGTCGACGGAATGAAGTGCGTCAAGTAGAAAATAAACGATCGTCAATTGCAAAATTAGTCCATCCATCGCAATACCTCCGATATTATTTACAGCTAACTCACGTGCCGCAACATTACGGCCCTCCTTGTCTCTGCCCTCCATAGGCGCAATACTTCTATAATACGTCTGGATTCTATTGACGGTACCAATTATAAATTTGACCATAGATAATGTTAGTTAACGTAATAACAGCTTTATGTTAATTTATTAATAGCTATTTATGATACCCGCGACTTCGTTCGGTGTTTATTACGTGGAGATGGTTTATGATGAGGCTTTTATCTGATAGTTTGTATGCTTCCAACGTTGAATATACCTAGACTGTCCCATGGTCTAATCGTAAGCATGTTCAACCGCTCCGTGTTCGAGACCCTGGTCGGACCAAAGTGTTATTCGGATTTTGCAATTTAATTTAATTACAGGTCGGTACTGCGCCTGATGTCTCTCCTGTTGAGTAGGACTACCATCCCATCCAAATAGGAGAATGAGGGAATAGAGAGGCACTTGTGTCTGCGTACGTACACACCTGTACTTATAATACTCGAATGTCCTGCACAGTTGGCAAGTCTGTAGAGATTGCCGCCGAGGCCGAAATTCGTTTTTGGGAGAATTAAAAATTGTATTTTTCATTCATCTTTTATACCTACCCCAGATTGTAGCGGCGTATTAAGATTTATACATAAAAAAGTAGCTGGGTTCCACCCGACTTAAATATATTCCAAGTGAACCGTTTCGAAACAGAAAGCTTTTTATGTTATTCTGAATTGCAATCTATTATCGTCATCATCAGCCGGCTTTGTTGGCTAGGACTAAGGTTAAAATATGGGCCGCCGACCTCCACAAACCGCGCATATCAACCGGTACAATAATAACAATCATAAGTGATGATAAAGGCTGAATTAAGTTGCGACCCCGATCTCTCCGTAACATGAATATAAGTTTCCGATAACTTATCGAGCCGAGAATGCGTTATCTTCAGTATTTTGTCAACATTATCGCTGTCATAAGCTATTCGAATTTTTTGTCATCCGTTTGTATTCGGTTATAAAAAAAAGTGTCTTGCGCGTTACGACGCGTTATCGCGTTTCCGAGAACCGGGCAAAAAAGAGACGCTGCGCGTACTGAAACTTATGTATAGTGATGAGTGCAAGCGTCCGTACAAGCCAAGCTGACACTGGATATTAAACTTTATTTAACGATGATAAAAGTAAAATTCGGACGAGCGAAGTGCAAGAATGGAACCGTTAAAAATTTCTCATATTGTCGTGCCGGCCTTGAGTATTTATAAAAAGGCGATGGCTACACCTATCATCTGAGTTCGTTTAAAAGAATATAGACGAGTTCGTGTAGTGAAAGTCACGATGTACCGTTCACGTAGGGTTGCCACCAGTACAGAGTGTCGGCTCTCTTTATCGTGGAGGCGTACTTTATAATCTACTACAGCAATAAAGTGCGCTAAAATAATCTAATTCCGTAAATTGCCACACTACTGTTGGACATAGGACTCTTTCAATGAACTCCAATACGACCTGCCCTACCTCCAGCTACTCGCATCCGTGTCGGGCCAGCTACCGCACGGAGGTAGTCTTCACAACATGTGAACGGTCGACCAACGCTTCCGTTTTCTTAAAGGCGGCCTCCACTCCAGAATCTTACTGGCCCATCTGCTCTTCTCAGTGTGTGACCAGCACATTGCCACTTCAACGAGCTTTACATTATTATTATATGCTATATATTAATTGCCACTGGCTCGTTGCTGATTACAACACATCCACAGTCAAAAAATTTGGCAGCCTGATAATTTTGAACGTTAGGTTCGGTCAAATTAGCTAGCATTACATAGCATTTTAATTAATATCTGATTGCGAAGCAGTTGAAAATATTTTCAAGAACGATAAATATTTGTTAAATATCGCAAAGAGCAACAAATATACATGTTTAAAGATAAAACAAAAATACTATTTTTTTATGCAACAAAATGAAAAAAATACGTTATTTGTACTAAACAAAAAGGTGGCAACCCTACGTTCATGGCACATTATGACAAGAACAATGGCATCAGAACCGACACTGACCGGCTATTCAGTCATTTCGGGCTAAGTGTCGTTCAAATGTAGATTATAGCAATTTGTATGAACTGGTACACGCGTGAATCACTTCTTTTCGTCATGATCGCCTCTTGTCTGTGATAAATAAAGATCAATCCACCACCGATGGTTCCGTTCCTCCCGTTGGTACAGACGCCCTACAATGGCCCACCGGCTACACACAAACCGCACGATACGCTACACTGAAGATGTCACTTTGCGGCGGTATTATGTGAGTGAGAGGCACCTCCCCGGCCGTGCCGGCCCAAATCCGTTGCACAGGAGGATGTATGAAAACTATTTGTAAACTAAAGTAACAAACAGTTATTAATTTCCATAACAATCATAATAATATACAACCCATACAAATGAGAGAAAAAAGCATAATGAAATAAAACAGTGTTGGAAATTAAATCGCCTCTAAATTCGCGATTTGAGGGAAGAAAACACGATAAGATCTGAGAGCCACTGCTTACCAAGTGACTAGGGAGTAGGGCCTTTGGGCGTTCACATTCCACGAACACACCGAGTTCCTTGCACGCAACTTACAACGAGAAATACTAGAATTTCAATATATTTCCTTTCGAGTTCAATTTCGCATGGAACAGCCATTCACTTGACACTGTCAAGAAATATTTTACATTGTCAGTGTACAATATTGGTTGAAACTTCGCTATCTTTCCTGATGTACGTCATAATGTATGTACAACACATTGCTGGTATAGATTTTGTATTATAGAAACGACAAAACTACTACGAATTTGTTAGGAGATGAGTGTTTATACAATACTAGGTGTGTATAACATTTTCACCGACAGACGAAGCCACATGCAGAAGTTAATAATTTTTGTGTTATCCTGGTACACAAGCTATAACATCGCCAAGTATCATCATAATCCGTACAGTAGTACTGTCATAATTGAGTAGAAACATCCTGGATAGATGTTTCCATTTAACTTTACGTTTATACTTTCGCATTTATAATATGAATAAGATTTTTTACATTTACGTACGCATAAGCAAGAATAACTTAACCCTCTGACTCGCATACTCGGGTATAAAAGGCCAATTAACGAAATTATCATGAAACAATAATTACAATGAAACACATCAAAATAAAGCGAATGCCAATTTAGTAATCGATTCAATGCTACCATTCAAAGCTTACTGTATCGACGTGCACCGATTGATCTAAGCTGTATTGAAACGTCACGCGTGATACAATCTCTAGATCATTAAAGCCACTCCTACCAACGTCACCTACAAATCCCTACACATCACTTATTCAATAATGCGAATCTGATAAGCGCCTCTCAAGACTCCATAATTGATTCTGGGAACTTCCCGGCCACGAGGTATTCAAATTTAAATAGACACTAAAGGATATTTAAATGTGGTATCTAGATAAGAGGTGAAAGACCTCCTGAAAGACAGATCAAGATGTATCTTGGACGCGATAAACTAATTTAAATTCGTGATCCATCAATAAGCACAGGAGGGTGTAAAAACCGTCGCGGGCGCATCTTTCTATTCTCGAATGAAGCTTCGTTACGCGTTCCCCGTGATGGATGACCGTAACTAAGTTGGATGGACATTTTTCATTTTAATTTCGACTATATTCAAAAGAGTTAAGAGTTAAATATATTTGGCGTTGCCAAGAGAGGAGTTGGCTAGGAATCATGTGCTATGTCTCAAGTGATTGACAAGTCCGGGTCGATAGTACCGCCTGTCATAAATAACACCGCCACCGCTAGTTAGCACACATTCATCGGATGATGTGAATTGTCTGGTGCTTATGTCTTGAGGGTTAAAAATTACATTATCCAGTACGAGCAATGCTTATAACATTAAAAGTAGTGCCAATCTATAGAAGATAATAGTTTAATATAATATTTTTTGTTATTACACACAAAGACAACAGATTCAACGCATCTGCATAAACGTCTGGTTATGACCTTGCTTAATACCACGATTGCTACTTTAAGCCCGAACTTATTATTACATGTTTTGAACAGTAGTCGGCTCTTACTAGTTAGAATCTGGCAAACCTCGCCGAACCTAGCCTAGGTCTAGTGGAAGTTCATAAGAAACCTTTCCACATCCTTAGAAACACATCTAACAAACTACAATAAAATCGACAAGTAAATTCTTTCTTTACGATTATTGCGCGAATCCGCGGTCCCGTCATTAGTTAAACGCGAGAGCCCAGCCCCGCGCCGGCGACATTAGAAAGTCCCCGCACTTGGCGCGAACACACCGCACACTTAAATTATTGCGGACCAACCTTTTAGCTTTCATAATGTTTGTTTGTACGAGCTTCATGGAAGGTAAGAGTTGCTTGATTATGCGCATCAGCTGCATATACATGATCAATAGCCATAGTTCGCATGGCGGGTAACTCCTGTACCCCATGTGGTATAGTGGTAACCATATTCAACCACCAATCGTAGTTTTTCTTTTTTAGGAAGAGTTAGTGCCATGCTGCATAGGAGGAGGTAGTGCCATGCATAGTGCATGACACTACATCCTCCTATGCAACGGATTTGGGCCTACACGACCGGGGAGGTACCTATCGCTCACATAATACCGCCGTAAAACATCTGCAGTGTCGCGTTTCGTGCGCTTTGTGAGTAGCCGGTGGCCTATTGGGAGGGGGCAACGCATCGGCATAGTAATTATTTCATTGACATCGGTAGTCTTAAAGTCTCCGATTGCTCGTTTGCCCCCCTATTCTATAAAAAAGGTATCCTCACTCCTGGGTTCGACCGAAAGTGATACGGACATTCGATCTCTAAAGTCAGTTTGGAGTCTGGAGCCAGCAAGTTGGCGATGTTACACTACCGTGCACGTTAAGTCGTCGGTAATGCGCCTAATTCCTAAGTCGTGTCGGTCTACCAGCCATCGCACATGTGTATGTACACTCGCCAACCACAACATCTCCTACACGGGTGGCTACTCGCTACTGAGACAGCTGCCGCAACTTGAGCTCGGGTCGGGGGACGTTACTATTTATTATTTAGTTCCTAGATTACGTGCCTATACCACTTGCCAGTCAGGGATACGCACTAGAGGTAGCTAATTACTTACATTACCAGTCTAAATCCTCAACCAACTTGATCTATATCTAATCTAAGCTCATCAGGAATACTAGGCACATATTCCTGATGAGCTTGGAATGCCGACTAATGACAGAAGCCACATTTATTGCCAAGAATATGCGCAGTATTACTGTTACCCGCCTACCATTTTCATACCGAAGCTACATTTAAATTGAGAATCATCAATAACGGATACGCAATATCGATTTTAGCATCCTGGTAATACATCAACCACCGAGGCAGGCAGCGCATCGTGGTCAATAAATACTGCACAAACGACAGTAATAAGGAACAACTTACAGGCATTCATCTTTCGTCAAATAAACCAACTCGTAAACAATCAGGCGTCTTGCGTACAGCACTAGTCGATAAATCACATTTGATTATAACAGTTACGTTACTGATCGAACGAATGTTAAATGGGTCATTTCGTAAACGAATAATTCAAATCGATAAATGATGAAGTAACAAAGCACAATCTACTATATAAATAGAGATAAATCGAGTTGGAAACACATTGGAAATTATTTTACCGGTTCATCGACGTTACCTCACTATTATCGCTACCTATCATACCGTAAGAATGTAAGTCTTATTCAAATATAGCGGATAATAAAACCTAATTTGTATAATCCTCGGTTTCTTCACACCTTCCCAGATGTGGGCTCCGTTAACAGCTTCTAGAATTGATAAGACTATTATAAAACTGTACATATTTACGAAGCTTCGACATATTTTCAGTAGTCTAATCTAAACTAATATGATTATATCTTTGTATATTGTCTCTTAAATCTCTCCATAATTATTATTGAAGTGGACGCTATATACAATAAAATGTTATGAAACGAAAGATATTTTCGCAATCGTGAGCACATTGAACCCAAATACATATCTATGGCATGAATTTTGCGTCTGGTCCGCTACTTCTAATTCTAAAATTTGGTTACAATTGGATTATAACGATTAATATATGATAACATCAGCTTTGATTTCACTCGGACTGATGCTGGCTGATGACTATGGAACGAAATTTAATAATATTTGTTTTTTTACGTGTGATAACGTGTTGTTAATCGATAACACCAGCTGCATGCACGAGAAAGTATGACGTCATAGTAATGTGGAGAATGGGCGGAGCATGCGAGCGGGAGAGCGTAATAAGTCGCACCTTTCATGCCATCGAGCCGAGGAGTTTAAAGAGCAATTATAAAGCCGTCATCACCTTCAAGCTATATCATCCATAAACCGACTTACAGACAACCAGTTTTTTATCGATCAAGGCATCTTATTACAATAGAATTACATTTTATTATTTTAGATACTGTTGTGAAGACAGAGCTTAGCTGCCAATTGTTAAACCTTTCTTTTTTTTGTTGACGCGGGGAAACGCATTTACGCACCTTCACCGGCCCTGGGCGGGGTCCAGTAGTGTGTGGGACTCGCGGCACATGATAGTGCCGAATACCCCACCGACTTTGGAACAGTGCAATGGGGTGAGGTTCCCATCCTCGCCCCTTGCCCCGTGCGCAAAAGCGCCACCTCCTGTTGGTCTTAGGTCCCCTCTTCTTATCAGATTAGGTACCGAGAGCGATTCCTCCTCCCGATCTTTAAGCCCCCTCTTCCTATAATAGGGGAGCAAAGATCCCTTTCGGTTCAACTGGCTTCGCCTGGGTTCACACCCAGGCTACAAAGTCCCACCGCCACGACAAGGCTTGAACCACGGTGGGGCCATTTGTTAAACCTCGTTTAGACTAGTTTTATTGTAATAAGCAACATTTGCTTAAAATATAAATAAAACCTTGCATGCCAGCTCCGTCACGCTACTCTTCTTAAAATGAAACATAATTCTTTAGTTTAGTGAAAAGTGCACAAGATACGTAAGCGGGGTAAAACCTTACGCTGACAAGCTCGGCCAATAATTCATGTAATGATTGTATAATCATTCAATCATATATCACCCCGCTTGATTTTAATATCTCATAATATTGTATAATGTAATGGCGCCAAAATGAGAAAACAATGAAGAATCGTTTGGAAATAACATTCCTAATTCAAATGTTATGTTTTTTTTTTATTTAATTGTAACAATACTTAGGGCCAGACTAAGTATAAAATACCAGTAAATTCTAAAAAAAATCTGTATGACAAAAATTATATATTTGTCAGTATATATGTTCTAATCGTTAAGCATCGATAGTGTCAGCAAATTTTTAGTGCTTATTTCATTGATTTTTTTTCATTGTACTTTAGAATCGGGTATCATGCTGTTTGTGAGAAATCACAAAATCTCTGGGCTGGGAAGTTCTCTTTCTGAGTTTTAGTCAAATCACTCACTTTGTTCCTATTTAATCAAATTTTACAATTTAAGATAGAATAATTACAAATTCACGGTTCCAGAAATTAAATTTATGACAGAACAACGTCTGTCGTGTCAGCTAGTTGTCAATAATTTTTGCAAAGAAATAAGGATTTACTTTAATATTTTTTCACAACTTTGGTTACATTATCAAAGTTTCTTTATGAGCAAAACGTTTCAGAAAATGTTATACAACCATATATTCATCACAAAAAATGTAGGATTCTAATAGTAAAAGAATTTTTCATATCGATCCAGTTATTTTTGGAGTATATTCAATGCAAACAAACAGAAAATCAAATATTTCCTCTTTATAACGTTAGTTGCATTCTGTGAACGAGAGCTCGTGAGAGCACCACTTCTCACATCCACAACTATTTTATTTCATACCTGCGATGATTCATAAAAATACAAAAGATACAACTCCATACTGAACTTTCATTGTAAAGCATCCGGGATGATTGTACATAAACATACTTTATTGCAATGTCAACCTTACATGTATGACTTGAAGTCGTTTTTTACAATGCAGATTCTATTTTAACAATATGCAAAATTTAAACATATTTTCTTGAAAAATCATCCTTACGCGCACGTATTTAAGTTGTTTTTACAAAGTGCATAATTTGACAGCTGTGTTACATGGACATTTTTGGGACGCTCACTGTATACCTTGGTATTTTTCTAAATCATTAAATAACTGACATTCCTTACGTTATACGATGAGAAGACAATCTACGTTGCTCACGTATTAACGTTACCGCAGCCACGGTCTTTTTTCGCATCTGAACTTATGCTGGGGGCTTCCCCAAAGGAGCCTGATACAGCGGATTGCCTCGAGTACTCGTCGGGTGAGACTAGGCTTTGGGTCGAAAGTGGGGACGACTTCCGATCACCGATAGGAGAGATGCATCCCGATATGAGAAACTTTGTGATAACTAATTTAAGTATTATTGTCCCACATCCCCGGGCTCCGACGTCCAGGCAGCTTGCGCCCGGTAGTCTCCCTTTCTCTCTCTCTCCCTCTCGCGTTGAACTTATTTGGCATAATATAACGCATCGGTTAACAGCCGACCTACTATTGCAAACGTTATTAATAGCATTACTTGTTTCTCTTTTGGCCGTGATAACATTATTTAGATTGATAACACTAGCTGTATGTCCGAAAAATATTACGTCATAGAAACATTTCGAATCTAAGTAATATTCTGAATGGGTGGAGCCTGCGATGCGTTCACGGATCAATTAGAGAACCGTATCGCGTAAAATCATATCGTCCGTAAAGGCACTGACAGACAAGTAGTTTTTTAATTACCTATATGGTGTGGTACCAAAGCTCAATACAGATTAATCGGATTTTAGTAAGAGGTTAGTGACATGCTGCGCTACAGCCGAATTGGCCGACATGACCGGGGAGGTACCTCCCACTCACACGACACCGCCGTAAAATGACAAGCGTGCTAGCACGTTTCATACGCTTTATGAGTAGCCGGTGGCCCATTGGAGGGGAGGAGGGCAACGCATCTGCATGATAATAATGTGAATGTCGGTAGCTATCAAAGGCACCCCGCCTTTCGTCCTTTGTCCCCTATACTATAAAAAAAAATCTGCGGCTCGTCGGACGACGAGACTAGTTTAAACGGAGATAACATCACGCGCAGATGTACCGCCGGATATTACTCACGGCTATAGATGAATGCACAAGACTGAGTGCGAATTGAGCGACGTCTTGCTTGTAATTGAGGACTTCCGTCGCCTTGCCCCGGGCAGCTTTAAATCAATTTAACCGTTTAATACCGCCCATGTTAGTTCGTGAGCTTCTATATAGGTATTGCGCTAATGACGTCCATATTTCGTATTGGCCTCTCATCTAGTCAGAGGCCGTGCCATGCTGCATTGCAGCGGAATTGGGCCGGCGAGGGCAGATACATCTCGCTCTCATGACATGTTCGATGTCGCGTTTCGTGCGGTTTATGAGTAGCCGGTGGCCCTACTTTTTTGGGGGGGAGGGGGAGCGGATTCATGGGCGTCATGTAGTCGGCAAAAGGTACTGGTCTCTCGTTTAGGGGCAATAACTAGCAAAATAATTTGTGGAAATAAAATAACGCGACTGTAGTTCTAATAATAATAAATAAATCAAGTACACTGCTTTTTGCTGATCTGTAGCGCAAATCAAAAGATGGGGGGAAGCTTCCTCAGATAAGCCAAACATTGAAGGAGAGAATTATCCTTATCGTATATAATTAAACGCCATCGTGAGTGTGGGGACGGGGTATAATCACCATAGCCCACAATAAAATTTCGGCTCATCTCAAAAAAATCGTTCATATTTCCTATCTATTTCTCATAAAAAAAATACTGTTTGTAATTAATAGTTAAATATGTATACCAATAACATAAAGCAGAAGAGTTTGTTTGTTTGCACGGGGTAATCTCAGGAACTGCTTACTCGAATTGAAAATTTGTTTTTGTGTTGAATAGTCAATTTGTCGAGGCATGCTGTAGGCTATATACCAACACGCTACGGTTAATATGACCGGAGCTACGCGGATGAAGCCGCGGGGTGCTACTAGTGGTAAATAAATTTAAAAGAGGAGATAAGAACCCTGCCGTAGAACTTCTACGTAAGGGTTCTTATCTCCGCTTTTAAATTTATTTACCACTAGTAGCACCCCGCTGTTTTAGCGGGAATAATGCTAAGTTTGTCATTATTCTAGCTGAATGTACAATTATTTAGTAACAAGTGATCCAGCAAGGCTTCGTCCGTGAGTACCAGGGTCCCGAATGCCACACTTACAAATTGTACACAAATCTTCCTCCAGAATCGCTCTATCCACTAGTGAAAATCGCATGAAATTAAGTTCAGTATATTTTGAGAAAAGCGATCGCATACAGACAGACAGCTTTAGGGAGCTGTTTTTTTTAATGTTATTTATTTGAAAAGCCATACATAATAATATGGATTAAGTCTGCTAAAAATGATAATACTCTTAATTGATTTTATGTGCTATTTGAACAATCTATATTATATGGGTCTAAACACTTTGTGTTACTCCTTGAGCGGTATTATTATAACATACAAATGTAAGGTGATTGTTTTATGAAACTTAAAATTAACCGGGCTATGTTTTGTAATATGTTTAGATATTTTCTTATGTCTACGAAAGCTTTCACAACGAGGTTACCAAATTTAGGAACATATAATAATACTAATAATATCTGTGGACTTATCACACCACGTCAGCCGTGCCCTGTGCTAAGTACCGTAAGGACTTGTGTTACAGGTACTAGACAACGGAAATATTATAAATTTAATAAATTGTATATATTTAAGATTTCTATTATAGAAATACATATATACATCCATGATCTAGGCGGGATTCAAGCCCGAGACCTCTGGCGTGACACGCGGATTACCCGCTGAGCCAGCCGGTCGTCATGTATACAATACCCATATAACAAACTAGCGTATTACGTAACAAATATATAACAATTGTATACATATTTTATTGCAATGTAACCTACAACCTATTAACAAAAGTCACAAAAAGAACAATTATGAAATAACAGCAAAACAATTTTTAGGCAGTGTGTTTCTAAATGCAATAAGAGAGGAATGCAGAAGATTCAGGTCAAGTTATTAGTCAAGATCTTTTAATATTTTAAACACAAGCTAGATTACGTGATAAAAAATTATGTAGATACCTGCAAAATATACGAGCAAAACAGAGGTGAGCAACAAGGTCTAAATGTGTATAAATTCCTATTTTTACTCCCGATAATTATTCGCAGTGAGAACGAACCACATATACGGTCACGTCCTAGCTATTAGCAAGCGGTTTAAATTCTAATAGACATGCAAACTAACTCTCTTAGTATACCTTTAACCCGGCGTTGACTAACTTAACTGTGGCCGGTTAATCATTACTTCTCACGGACTACATTGAAAATTATTTTCATTCTTTACCTTTTCATATCTTGTCGTATAATATATTTATCTGTACTTATTATAAAACAAAGTTCCCAAAGCATCTGTCTGTATATGATACATTTTCTCAAAATCTTTCATGGTGTATTCACTAATGGATAGAGCTACTTTCAAGGGTGGTTTTAATGTATACTTTTTTAAGGTAACATATCAGCTTCGCACGTGAATATCAGGGGCCGGCCCTGTTATTCACGAAGCCGGGGCGGATACGAAGTGTGTAAGAAAATGCTATGTTTTTTTGAGTTGAGTTAATTACAACGAAGCTACTTTGGCGAATTATAAATATGTGCCCTTATTTTGCATTCTATTGAAATATTTCCCATTTTTAAATGAATTTTATAGACTATCTTATGTTCTAATTAAAAATTCCAAAGTTTGTATGATTGTTAATGTAGCGCGCTATACTAAGTGATATGATAAGCTGTTAATTATTAGTTTAACATTTATACCACCACTGACTATTGGTCTCGCGACCGACCCACGGCGCTGTGTCAACTGTGGACGTCGTACGGCTGAAGAAGAAGATATATACATAATGATGGCGATAATGATTATTAGGAACAAACACAGTATCCGCCAATATGTCTACCTCATAAATAAAGTTTTCTAGAGTTCCGTAGCTAAATGGCAAAAATGTTCAATTTCTTAAATTAACCTGAAAGTGATAATAGGTTACTATTATATACAGGACCTTGGTATAAAACCAAGGGCCGATAACTGGTTCCGCATATACTGTATAAGTTAAGTAACTATCATTAACTCGAAACTACGACGTAAGAGCTAATTGATAGTATAATAAAAATTTGTAATATATTTACCAGTAAATTCCTAACAACAAATCGAGATTTTAACCGAGACCTGTGAAACCGAAATTTACAGTCTATGTAAGTTCCTAATAACTAAATGCGACTCAAACAGTAACGTGTGAAACTAGCCCTTAGTGTTAAGCAATAGTGTATTGTAAACCTAGCATTACGATCGAGAGATGGAAACGCGCAAAATGCGCCTGCGCCTCGCATGTGCCTCGTTCCTGGAGGCCATCTTTGACTCATTGTTTATGGCGGACAATGTTGTATTCTGGTGTCGCAGCGCCTGTCATAGTTTCCACGGGTATCTTATGGTACATCGCTTACAATGCTCAGCACTGTCGCCCGACGGCTCGCAAACTTTACAAGTTATGGCATAAAGTGGAGAGTTTAGATCTAGCCGTTTCTATTGTTCATGATATTCTTTATTTATTTAAGGCAACAACAACTACATGGTATAAACAACTAAATAAGTAAGACAAACAGGTACTACATAAGTAGCAACGTCCCGCGGTTTCACCCGCAAAACATGTCAAAACTCCACATTAAAAACTTCACTGAGTAGTTGAATTTCTTAAAATCCCTTCTCACTGCTTACTTACATCGTTTCGGCTGTGCGCTGAGTGACAGTCAGTCACACAGTGGCGCAAAAGTTTCATGTACACACAGGGCGGGAATTGTGTTACATCGAAAAATTGGACATCGTATGTGTAATGACGTTCCTAGCTTGGATACAAAAAAATCAATAAAATATATTCAGTAGTTTAGTCACAAAATAATATTTATCATTTTAAGAAATCTCAACACGATGTATCCTATTAGGGAACTGTCACCCGGAGGTGAACGACACTTGCGCGGTTGCTGTGGGTAGGTAGGTATAACACTATATACTCTATAACAAAATCGCCGGCAACGTGCGGCGCATCACGGCAGGTTGGTGACCTCATGCTCACACATGATACAATAAAATTTAATTATTTATCTTTGATTTAGTTTGTTTGAAAGTATTATTTTTTTAGGTTTTGCTGGTAGGACAAATTTGACAGTTTTTAAATCCTCGTGTAATTATAATCACCACCCTGTATAAACAGACATCATCATCATCATCAGCCCTTATCGGTCCACTGCTGGACGTAGGCCTCTTCCAAACAACGCCAAGACGAACGATCTCCTGCTACTCGCATCCATCCCGGACAAGCTACTGCATGCATGCATAATATATATCTGTATGAGACGTGGATCACCGGCATCCACACTAGGACCCACTGTGTCGCGGAGGTCGGTCTCGTTCTTTGCCATTCTACACTCGACAATTTTCACACAAAACCACGGGCAAGCCGTGCCACCACCTTATTGTTTTACTACGTGTAAGGGTGAGTATGTTTGCATATGAGTATGTGGTTTTGTATGTAGTGACCGCTTGTATGTTAGTACTAATGGTATGTGCCATCCTTTAATGAATTACAACACCCCCGATGGGCCCCATCAGACTATGACAACGCGACATTAAAGCTCTACGGTATATGTGAGGCGATACGGACACCTCGTCTGAGGACGGCCCTGACTTCACTCCAATGCAGATTACACCAATCCTTTAATCTACCTCTCTATACAGACTTGAGTGTTTAAGGTTACTTACCTGCATACCGGGGGCTACGTAAAAAGGCAGGAACTTATATTGTGGGCGTCTGCATACATTTTGAGTTACACATAAGTTTGGTGAGAAAACCTTTTTTTTTTTGGTGTCGAAGGGGAATGCATTTACGCATGATACCTGGGAGCCCGGACCTATGTTGGACTCGGCAATTGGGTAGCAATACCCACTAAAGCCCTACGGCAACCTTCAGCCGATATTAGTAGAGGGTTCCGGATATGCAGGCAACAGGACCCCTCCAGCGTCAGGCTGGCCCCGGCGAAAAGGCCAGACTTAACTTCCTCGGGGACTGTCCGGCTACGACAATCCCCACGACGCCATGTCTTGATGAGATGGACCGGGTTCCCATCCCGGCTCGACACGGAACAGAGGGGACTACTATGGCGCCTCCGTCGTACCACCATTAGTCGTCGGCGGGGGGAGGCCGCGTCAGCAGCCTCCTCTCTCTCCCGCTCGTCGGCTTCCTTCTGGGACATGACGGTCTCGCAAAAGGAAGCCATCGCCTAGTAGGATTGGGGAGAAATACTACTTAGGAATAGGTAGTGCAGGCAGTACTATGTATGGTGCGTGACACTACATTCTCATATGAAACGGAATTGAGCTGGCACGACCTTAAGTACCCCTCGCTCACCGGCGTAAAGTGACGTCGCTCTCGCGTTTCGTGTGGTTTGTGGCTCATTGGGGGGGGGGGGGATGATAGAAAGGCAACGCATCTGCGTAACAATCATACGAACAGCGTACAGTAAAGAATATTTAAAATAGTAGTGTTTTTTTTTTCAACTTAGTAATATTATGGTCTTGCATATTTAATTAGCGTTTAAATAAACTGGTAAAATTTGGAATTCTAGATTGAAATAAACGTCTCTCTGAGGCTCGTATATTTCTGATTCGAATGTCACAATTCATTTGTTTTTCCGCCATTTAATTTCACTTTGATTTCGTTTTGTTCACAGACTGATCATGGAAGCTGATCCATTTCAAACTAGTTCAGAGCCACTGGCAGACTTTGGTGTGAGTGAAGAAAACGATTTTAATTCTCTTAAAATAAAGTTTTTTTTAAATAGAATATGGGGCAAACGAGCAATCAGAACCCTTTTAGTAATACCGACGCCCATGAACTTCTACATAATTACTATGCCGATGCGTAAATCTCCTTCACCCAACCCCCGCCCCCGCCCAAATGGGCCACCGACTACGTCTAAAGTGAAAAAGGTTCAAAATAAATATGTGAATCACGGCAAGTAACACGTGTTGAGTGCTGCGTCACAATAATGCAATAATGAGGGAATGTTGGATCGTGTCGTTACTTGCGCTGAAAAGTGGTACGTAATTTGAAACGCCTATCATAACAGCTGAACCCAGGTGTAGCGGCTAAATCCGGTCCCAACAAAAGTTGATTAACAAGGAGTTATTAGTAAGCGTTTGGCAGTCTAGTGCTGGCCACATACATCACGACTACCCAAGATATCTTGATAAACGATTACTGCAGAAGTGTCAACTATTGGAAAAGCTAGCGGTTCTACAAACGACGCTGGTCAATTGCTCCCCAGCCGAAAGCTGTTTCACGACAAATGTTACGATACTTCAAGATGGACAAATGCTAAATTGGAGGAGCGGCAGTTGGAAAGTCTCACATCTGGGCCACTGTCTACTCACAAACCACACAAAACACGACAGCAAACATCTCTCTTTATAGCCTGTCATGTCAGCTAGAGGTACTTCCCCGGTCGTGCCGGCCCAATACGGTGTGACGGTGACGGTGATACTTCGATTGATAAAACATATTATTTCATTTTATTTCCGTTTCATTTTATCTCCGTAAAACGCGTACACTAAGTTGTGAATATTATCATTTATTTCATAAGTGATAATATGACTGCAGTCATTACTGTACTTCGACGCCGTATGCACAATTATCTTTATCTCAATTGAATTTATGACTTTTCCTTCACGATACACAACTTTATGTTAAGTATTATTGTAATTAGGTGCACTCTCTGTCCGCTTGATTAGGGAACTTGAGTGAAGATATCTTGCTGTTGCATTAATTATTATAAGTTATTAATATTGATAACACCATTGCTGTGAATGGCCGTCTTAGCGATCATTGAAAAGACTTGTAAAAAGTGGCGGTATGTCAGGGAATTTGGGCTGCCACGACATACGATGCCTACTACTTATTAGATTGTTATGCATCCTGGCGCTGTGCGAGCGGTCTGCGAGTTTCCGGTGGCTCATTGGAGCAATGGGAGAGGAGGACAACACGTCTGCATAATAATTGTGTAAATGTTAGGGTGAAGCAAGACGCTGATCATTACCGAAGGCTGCCGCTGTTCGTTTGCCTACGTTTGTACGTAGTCGAATATATAATAACCCTCCGTCGCCCCATCACCCAATGGATCTCTTAAAAGCCCCATGAAACGCTGTTTCCAGTTTAATGAGTGAGAGGTACCTCCCAGGTCGTGCCGGCCATATTCTTATTCAAAGCAAAATAAGCCTCTTACAAAATGTACGCCAATATCTATACTAATATAATATAAATATATGATTATATAATATGTAATAATAATAATATAGTTATATAAATTTGAAGAGTTTGTTTGTACGCGCTGATCTCAGGAACTACTGGCCCAAATTAAAAAATATTTTTGTGTAGAATATTCCATTTATCAAGGAAGGCAATAGGTTATATGCGTCGACGCTATGAGTTATAGGACTGGAGTTACGAGGGTGAGCCGGGCTGATGCTAGTTAAAAGTATGTTTAAAATTTTATTGATGTCAAATTTGCAAGAAATCACGCCACGATATAGGTATCATGCATATGCTATGATAAGATGTCTATTTTTACATTTCCTATCTCGGCCAAATTAATGGCATTGATGAAAAAAAAACAGCCAGATGCTAGTCGAACTCACGTAGCGAGGGTTCCGTTCAAACCAGATGTACGAGCATGACCTCATACAAGTTGGACGCACTATGTTTGCGCGTGTCTGCGCAACATTTACTAGGTATGTCATATTTGTACCCAGATGGTAAAAAACGGAACCCTAATACTAAGTCTCCATTATCCATCCGTCTGTCACCAGGGTGTGTCTCATGAACTCGAGCTAGAGAGCTGAAACTCTCTCAGGTGATGTACCTCTTTTAAGACTATGACAACATAGACTACAAAATATAGTAAAGTAGGGGGGTTCCCATATAAAAAACATGAATTATTGGCCCGATAATTATAAGGCCTATGGGCTCTTATTTAAAAGTAACGGCGGCTCTCGAATCATGAGATTTGGCTGGAAGCAGGACAGCAGGTACCTATGTATAGTATAATATACTATGTAAAAACATAGGTACCTGCTGTCCTGCTTCTAGCGAAATTTCATGATTCAAGATGAAATTGAGATACCCACTCCTTTAGTTTTCATGATTCAAGATGAAATTGAGATACCCACTCCTTTAGTTTTCATGATTCAAGATGAAACTGAGATACCCACTCCTTTAGTTTTCATGATTCAAGATGAAATTGAGATACCCACTCCTTTAGTTCTCCCGACGGAGGTAAGAGCAGATGAACAAAGTGATCTTTAATGCGTTCCCTTTTATATTTCACTATACTGAACCCTAAAAATAACTAAGTTTATCATTTTAAAAAATATCTGAACATGAATAAACATTGCTATATTTTGCAAACATAATATTATTATACAGCCGTACAGTGACATCTCAGTGACGCGTTTCGTAGGGTTTGTGAGTAGCCGGTGGCCAATTGTGGGGGGGGGGCAAAGAAGAGCAACGCATCGGCATAGTCATTATGTGTATGTTTATGGGCGGCGGTAATCGTGAAGACTCCGATTTCTCGTTTGCACCCTATTTTATAAAAAATATATATAAACAAATTTGGCATTATGAGACGGTCTTATACATTTCTCCACCTTCTATATCTGTTTACAAAATTAATTATCATTTTCTAAATTTCTTTCTAAAAAAATCCGGTCAAGTGGGTGTCAGAATCACCAGCCGCGTTCCGTGTCAACAGCATGACAACATACAAAAGTTGCCAAAATTTCATTTGCATAAAATTTCAAGTTTACATCTGCCACGGTTCAAAGGATACATGAGCGTGCGGCAGTCAAATTGGCGAAAGTTACGAAAACCCCTAGAAACTGCTACATAAGTACATTGATTTATGAAAATACCATGGTACGCTGTCAGCATCGAATACGTCAGTATCAAAGGTGTGCACAATCGAAAACTATGCGCTGTAAAAACTACTCAAAATCGTGCGCTTAAGGTTGACTCTGCAAAAAGTACGTACAATCACGGATACTTTAGAATGACAATTTAAATCGTGTATCATTCTATTCTTATAAATATTGATTTTATTTATAATTTTTTTTGTAAATACTTTTGTGCATTGGCATAAGTATCTAATTATTAACATTATATATTTGACGTAAGCTACAACAAGGGAAAACCGAAATAATACGAAAATACTTTTTGGCGACACAACTTAATATTGAATTAAGTGCAGTTATTGTTTGCGCTTGCGTCAATTTTTCCACGTCTAAACTCCGCCCACTAAAGCAACAAGTTATCATCCAAACTTAACTTTGTCAATCTAACAGTGTAACAATATGTATTTTTTTTACATTAACTTTTGAACATCGCGTCCACCGGAGTCCAAAGACTAGCACACGACAATAAAAATGAACAGTTTGTTTGGTGCTAATCTCTACAACTACTGATACGATTTGTAAACTCTTTCTATGTTAGGTAGCCCATTCATCGAGGAAGGCTATCACAAAAAATACGTACGAAACCCTAGGGCACAGCAATATACAATAAAATAGATAACAAAATGTCCAACTCACAATGGTAACACTATCGTAAGCTCGATCGTAAACAAGTTCACAGCACTAGTACAGTCGGACACAAACACGACCGCGCGATTTGGCGACTGCTCGAGGAATGGCCGTGTGACGGCAGACGAGGGCCAGAGTAGGCGGCGCTTGCAGGTGTACTCAGATGATGTATGCGCAAGTTGTTTGAACACGCCTCACTGTCACGCACGACCAAATGTTTTCGCACTCATTCATAAATTCCACATTTATAACTTATAATGTCACTCAAATTACAAGACGGGGGTAGCCAATACAAACATCGCGATAAACCTGTCGATCGAGGCAAGTTAAGAGATATAAGTTAGTATTACACTGGTTTACAAGTTGACCGAAAAGTGTATCAACGGCTTTAGAATAAGCTGCTTGTCCCTTTAGCAGAATCATCAATCATAGAAGTAGAATCGGCCCAGATAGACAAACATAGGCGACAGTAAAGGTGTTGTGCCGCTGGCGTGCTTCACGTGGTCCAATGTAAGGGCCACGTGAAACTCAGGCTCAGCAACGGAATGTGCAGGAGATTGTCACCAAAAGTGCTGCTCTGCATAACAATTATATGAATGCTATTTGACGTCGGTAGCCAACAAAAAACTCCAACTGCTCATTTTCATTTGTACCAACATCACAAAAAAGGAATTACATAATGGCACTATTTAGCGACAATCTATGCGAGTGAAACCGCGGGATAACTAAAGTAAGTGTATATAAAACATAAATATTATAGATGTCTTAAACATTGGTGTACAAAAATACAAGATACATGATTACATACTGAACTGTAATTTTAAGTTGTCTCTAGAAAGTGTCTACAAGTTATTGAAATTGTGCACGTCTTTATGCCGACTTATCTTGGTATTTTTTAATCAATTACTGAGACTGATTGATCCAATCGACACACTAGTAGCCCTCTAAGATCGGCACAACTGATGATAGGTCTCTCCCACAACAAAATATGTGTGTAGCGGCTAAAATTTGATTTTTCAAGATTGCGGTCCCGCCATAAATCGACCGTAACATAGCGGTAAATGGTCAAATGCCAAAAGCCGTGGTGTCCTATGGAGAGGTGGTTGACAGCGTAACTTGCTAATGATGCTATTATTTGAACCACGGCCGTATTGTTTGTATGGTTGTAGATAAGCTTGGTTTTATTAGTAAATCGGTACCGTAATAAAGCGGGCGTAACATTACTATTATCAAGAGATAATCGTAATGTTACGCCCGCTAATTACGTCTCAGTTTTTTTTTCGATCCTGAACTTTTAATGTGGAAGCCAAGAGAATCCTGATACAGCTTCATCGGATTGCTATGAGTGCTCGTCTGGCGACGAGACTAGGTTTGGCGTCGAAAGAGTGACCGACCCCCCTCCCTCCCGCAGATGGTGACGTCCTAGTGACGTAATTCACCACTGTGTTACTGACGCCTTATAGCATCGCTTTGTTAGGAAACGAAAGCTCATAACGTCACGTTTCGAGCGGCTAGACTGGCAAGATTGTTGGATTGGTAAAAGGGGATATATCTGCGTTCTGCAGATCACTGTGTGTGTTTATCTCGACTGCATCTGAAATAATACTTCCTACCAAAATTATAAATGCGAAAGATTGAATGTACGTATTATTCTTTCACCCCACCTGCTGAACAATTTTGAATTAAATTTAGCACAGACGTAGATCGCAAACTGGAATAACAGAAAAACATCGTGCAAACAATGAAAGGTTTTCTTGAGATGAGTTTAGGTGTCCGTAAAGGAACCACGGAGCACAGCTAGTTTTGTTGATTCACATAACTGAATAAACGTTGGCCGAACTCCAGCAACAATAATTGCAATAATTATCGCTGGTGTATGCAGATGCTGTCCGCTTGAACTGCGACCGGTCGGTGCACTAACCTGTCTATTTCTGTCGCATAAAGTGCAGGGGACATCAGGATAGCCGC
This sequence comes from Eumaeus atala, assembly GCA_017140195.1. Lineage (NCBI taxonomy): Eukaryota > Metazoa > Arthropoda > Insecta > Lepidoptera > Lycaenidae > Eumaeus > Eumaeus atala. Next base: position 770,346 of record JAFELO010001043.1, on the reverse strand, counting down.
TAGCCGGTTTGACCCATTCTCGCTGGCATTATGTAACTAAATACACTACGGTAATTAAGGAGCCATGCTGCAAGTCCGACTTTCTTATTCCAGGAGTAAGTAGCAGAAACCATATTGCTTAGTGGCTATCGACGCTAGGACATATGCCTTTTTCCACAAACGCCAACAGAATCGGTCTCCTGCCACTCGCTTAAATCCCGGACCGGCATCAAAAATCGTCACGGAACACTAACTACTAAGAATAAGATGCTCGGTACATTGTCTTCTTCCACGATTGTCCATCGTTACAATGAAACTACTTGAAACAAACACTACGGAGATACACAAAAATACCAAGATACACAGGCGGTGTCTCAAGAGCGTCCGTGGAAACGCGTGATATTCATTTTGACAAAAAAGTATGTTTAAATTATGCACCTTTTTCTAATAGAATCTGCTTTGTAAAAACAACCTAATATCATACACGTAAAGTTGCCTTTGCAAAAAAACATGTTTACGTACAACCAACGTTTTACAATGTCAATTCAGTATGAGATCGCGTATCACTTTTGTAAATCAGTGACGGTACAACATTTTCTGTCTCTTCCAAGTACGTTTCGGCTACTAGCAGCCGTGGCATTGTGATCGACTATACAAAATTCCGCCGACTAGCATACCGCAATAGCACGCAAGTATTTGTTCGTGAAAGTTGACCAAGCACAGTTATCATTGATAACACCATAGCGTTAGTTATGTAATGTTTAATAAAAAAAACCACAGAGCTGACAGAGTAATTATGAACGGACAACTCATCGCATCACACAACAACTCACCGACTTATCGCTATGCATCAACTTCAAGCCGATAACACTTCCTTCATTGCTTATCATTCTTATTTCAATTTTAAAAACGGAATTCCCTTTTTAATTCATCGCCATATCTATCGTTAGTTGTGCCGCCGCCACCGGTGGTCTGGTGGGATGAACTTGTTACAACATCACGCTAAAAGCCTCGGGTGCAAACGACTATACTTGGAGACCCCTCGTGAAAGGGAAGAATATATAATGTCATAGCTGCACCAATTAACCAGCACTGATGAGCCCAACGAACACTTGTGGGTCTATGATGTCCGTCAGGTCACAAGAAGGGGAGAGTGGAATTTATACGAGGTACGCGTAAGAAAGAGCCTTGAAACGCGCCGGCACGACCGGGGAAATTCGCCCACATGACGCCCACTTAAAACTGATGGTTGTACTGTCACGTTTCGTACAGTTTGTGAGTAGCCGATGGTTCAATGGGCTGAAAGAATGGAAACGTACCTGCATATGCGG
>JAFELO010001043.1:705408-768497 GCA_017140195.1 Eumaeus atala | reverse complement strand
CACATTAAATTACATAACACTTCACAAAAATTTATTAACACAATTAATCATTTATAATTTGGCGGTAAAAATGACGAATCGCCTGTCACACACAACTCGTAAATAAATGTGCTGCGTCTACACCGTCGCACAGGCGCGTGCGCATCTCTTGTTCAATGTAATTTTTACCTTAAGGCGATACTTCAGCGGCTGTACGTAAATTATGAGCTGGTGTCGATATTCTGTCAATTATTATTATTATTTTTTTATTCATTTAATCTTTTATATAATAAAAAACTTGCAAATATAGTTTTGTGAAGTATCATGGAACGATTAGACAATAAGTTTTGAGAATGGATTGTAGAGATGCACTAGAAAGACAAACTTATTTGTAGAGGACCTCCATTTAAGCTACAAATTCAGAACAGGTTCAAGCCTTGTCGTGGCAGTGGGGCTCAGTAGCCTGCTGTGAACCCAGGCGAAGCTCATTGAACCAAGGATGCTGCTCTTTGAACGTATCTTATAAGAGGGAACTAAGGATCAAGAGGTAGATGCGCTTTTGCGCACGGGGCGAGCTGCAAGGACGGAAACCTCACCCCGTTGCACTATCCCAAAGTTGGAGGGGTTGTTCTGTGGTGCAGGGCAACCCTTCTGTGGAGCTGGAGTCCCCTTTTGAGGGTTTGACTATCCGTCGAGGTGGCCTTATGATTTGTTGTTCCGGGGCACCTCACCAAAGGTTGCACTGATGACACTCGCGGTGGCTTTAGAATATATTCTATACTATATTGTATCGCGATCTCCACACATCGCTGGGCCCTACGCAGAGACAGTGATGGCGCGTAAATATATGTGTCCGCGTAAAAAAGAGCGTATTCTCAACTCAAGAGTCCGGCGATTAAACTGAGAAATTTCTGATGTTGCAGGCGTCTGTGGACGAATGAGTCACGGAAAGGCAAGTGATTGGACGATTTCTTGTTTGCCCCCTGTATTATAAAAAAAAAACAACTAAACAATCAACTTCACTCATTCAATACGATTTGTTTATGCGATAATACGATTTGTTTATGCGATAATACGATTTGTTTATGCGATGCATCGACTAAATCCTCAATCGTCACGTCTGAACATAACATTTGAATCAGTTCCGCGCATACAAAATGGGTTATTAGTGATATCGAAGGGTATTTAGTTCGGTTCTCGCAATCGTATGAAAGGTTGTGCAGGAACATCGTGAAAGGTCTCGCGTCTGCTATCAGATCACATCGGGTAAATATCAAATGTTTCATCTCGTGTTACATTGCATTTTGTCCTCGTTGGACCGGGTAAGTGCAAATGTTGTGGCTTGATTAAATATTGTAATACTTTACGTCGATATTGTGATTCATGCTTTATTGCATCTCTCGTTGGCCGTGTTCGCAATGATGTGAGAGAGAGCTTAGGTATGAATGAAAGTGTTGGTGTAAAAAATGAGAAAGGGCATGCTCCATTGATCCGGGCATGTAGAAAGAATAGCAGTGAAAGGTTAACAAAACAGACATACAATGCGAATGTGGAAGTATGTAGGTACCGAGGAAGACCAAGGCGGACATGCCATGATCAGATTGATCTTGTCTGAGTGAAGAAAATAGTGAATGTCGAGGTGGCAGGGCACGTGTATGTAAGGATCATATTGTATGGCATTCCATTTACTCTCGGGATCAAGAGGAATCAGGAAGTTGAATGAAGATGTATGTGTGTGTGTTTCATTGCAGTTGTTGTCAGAGCCATGAATGTCCCTGTAATTTAAAGTCGGCATGACTTGAATAACCTCTTACCTCCCTCCTGTGTGGATGTACATGCGCTGCGTTGGTTATCACTTATCACTTGCCAAAACACTAGCGTTTCCCTTTACTCAATAGAAACTATACTAATAATATAATGCTGAAGAGTTAGGTTTGTTTGTTCGTTTGAACGCGCTACTCTCAGGAACTACTGACCCTTATTGTTGTGTTGTTCAATAAATTAACTATTCAAAACAAGAACTACATTGTGTTGAATAGTCCATTTAACGAGGAAATTTATAGGCAAACATAAAAAAGAAGAAGGAAGAGTGAGTTGGAGACAGTCACATATTTTTGATAGCATTCATAGCATAAGAGGCAAACGAGCAGGAGGTAGGTAACTACAGCCGCTAAGACACCCGAGGAGCCGGAGATTGAACTGCGCGTTGCCGGCCTTTGAGATAGGAGCAGGCTCTTTTATGTTTTATATTTGGCGGACGTGCCAAGTGTTCTCGCACATCACAACGATAAAAAGTTCTCTCATAACAAGAAATCAAATTCATCTATATGATGCAGATGTTATGTTAGTTGGTTCCTACTATTGAGAATACGAGTATAGCATCCGCACTTACTGGTCCTGCATATGCTTTGCGCTCTTCAACTCGAGTCGAGAAAGCACGCCGCTAAAGTTTAGCGGAATAGGAAGCCGCGTCTCAGGTACCTTTTTTTTTTCGGAGGGACCTACTGCTTGTTGGCGGCGCTATTGTTCCCGCCTCTACAGTTCATCGGAATAGCGAAGACTTTTGTGTCTTCTGGTTTAGTCTCGGCTACCAAGTGCGACGTTTAAATTAACTTTATTAATATACCTTACAGTGAACCCTCAGTACGTTGACGCAATCCGATGTGTCAGCAAGTAATAAAATAACCATTATCATTAATTACCTAGGTAATCGAGTATTTGTACAGCATCCCGTTTTATTACAAATAAACTGGTAGTTTTTCGCTTTTACCAACGTTGTAGTACGGAAGCTTGTGTACGACGTGTGTTCAAAAAGTGTTGCGAATTTTGAATTTTCGCGGGTTACGTATATTCGAAATTCGTTTTTTTTTTTGTAGCGTTATGTTGGTAGATGTGTCTAGCACTTATGCTGCCAAGTTCGGCCATTTTGAATGCCCGTAAAAGGAACACGTCACAGTTTCGTAATAGGCGACGCCATTTCCAAGCCGCTGTGTCCTGTAATGGCTCTATTATCTTACGCTGTACACAGACACACAATTACACAACCAAACAAAGGCCATTCGGCTGTAATCAACGATCTTTACACGAGCATCTGGGGATTAACGATTTAAATTAAATTGACATTTGCTACGGAACCGTTAAATATTGTCATTGCGAAATAGCATCGACCAACTTAGACTTATAGTGCAAAAGCCCCTGATTATCAAAGCTTGCTCATTGTATTACGACTGACTCTTTCCAAAGAGCTCTGAAAACCAGAGACTTTGTGATAAACGAATAGTGTTTTGAACACTGAGTTTCATTTCTGTTTTAACATCGAAAAAAAAAAACTTGTTTATAAGTGAAAATAACTGTTACAATGAATAAGATTTTTACTGCCATAAAAATTAGCTTCGCTTCCCTTGTTATCTCTTTCCCTTTAGACAATAAAGTTGCAACAGCGAATTATATATAAACTGCGGAAAAATTATTAAAAGGATACAAGGTAAACGTTGCGTCACAGGTACGGTAATCAAGGTGCCTTTGAGTCACTGCTGAACAATGAAGTCATAGAAAATTTTTCGTTTTTGCCAAATCATATTTAAAAATGGTCTTTGTAGGTGAGACCTTGAGGTTTGACGAACAAAGGTGTCAAAGGAATTTAAATATCTACCGAGCACTCGAGTATACACGCGCCGCACATTTCAACATAGATACCACCAACAGAAGTGTCACAAACAAAAGACTAATGAAACTTTGATGGTGCAGTGAAAATAATATCAGTTTTTGCAGATACAATTAAAATGTATTAAATATATATTTTATGTAGTGTAAAAAACTATATTTCATACTTATCACCTGTACTATCAAAAATTATTTCTACAGTAGCCAAGTAGCCTAGAATAAATTTACCAACCAAAGTCACCTAAGATATAAAAGTAGTAGTATGGAGTAGTCCGGTCCTTTCTGACCAGCCGCAGCGGTGCCCTGTTCCGATAGATCCAGGGCACCTCAGTTTTGGCGGCCGGTGGCCGGGTTTTAGTACCGCGAGTCCCACACACCCCATCGGATCCCGTCCAGGACCGATGACTGTGCGGAAATTCCTTTTCCCGCGTAAAGAAAAAAAGAGCTATTGTTATCACCAGCGTCGGAAGTTTCCTTCTTTTAGTTTTGAAAATGGGCAAGATCTGGCAGTAACCAGCTCTTAGCCTAAGATATTAAATGAGATACAGGCAATCAATTTATTACAATATGCAGACGTTTAAATGAGACAGAATTCCATTTCTACATATCAATGAGTTATGCTCATTTTATAGCAAAATAATAAATAAGTAGAATACTAAATAAGTAAAGGTAAAGGTAAAGAGGGCCTATAAATATCCGTGACCCCACAGATGTACAGATACGAAACGCGGCTGCCTTCTTCTTCATAGTATTTGGGGAAAACGAGCATTCGGTGCTTCATGAAATCTACCAACGCCCATATTTTTTTCATGGCAGTAGCCGGTCCGGAACTCATAAACCGCACAAAACGCGACAGCGACGTTGTCACTTTACGGCTGTATCAAGTAGCGAGAGGTACTTCACCGATTGTGCCGGCCCGATTCCGTTGCACAGGAGGATGTAGCGTCGTGCACCATCCATGGCACAACCTCCTATGCAGCATGGCGCTACCGCTTCCTGAATATATGAGCATAATGCTTATGCCGACATATTACCGTCTTCTCCTCCAAAGGCCCACCAGAAATTCGTAAGCAACACCAGCATATATTCTCTTCGCTGCGGTACAGTGTGAGCGAAGAGTATCTCCTCGCTCATGCCAGCGTAATGTAGCGTTGCACTACCTCTTAAAAAACGTACACATCGAATGAGCGATCCTGTTCTTCTTGTCCGTAAACCTCGCTCTTGCCGACCGGGTTTTGCTGTAATGCAGTTTACAAACAAATTACGTCATAACATTGCAGAAGGTAGTAAAATGTCAGTAAGCTGACGTATCAATAGGTAGGTAACATTGTTCGCAAACCGATAATCGATGGGGAAGAAAGGCTCGCGAATAGCGTCCCCACGCCGAAAGACGGACGTTTTGGTGGCCTACCCAGTAAATTGGTCGCTTGGTTTAAATCGGGAGGAGCCGCTGGGTGCTAGGCACGTGTGCCTATGATATGAGAGGCCAGCAGTGGATGCATGATGATGATACCAGAACACAAACATATAATAAGAGACGGGGCGCACACACACACACACACACACACGGTTGAACACGGGAGTGATAGGGCCGCGTCGTTTATAATTCAACAACAATAAACAGATAGTTAATTGCGCCGCTGTCACGGCCACAGTATATGGTAATGAGGCGTGTGCACCGCACAATATCTCTACGGTGAAAGGGATGGAGCCCGCAAGGTGTAGGAGCGAGCGAGCGAACAAGCGGTCCGCCAGAGCTAATAGGCGCTACCGCCGATATCACCGATTTCTCTCAATATTTAGTTTGCATAGAAAGCGGTGATATCGTGAAACCGCCGCGAAGTTACGGCGTGTTACGGCGGTTGCATATCGCCATCACCATTTCAAAATGACCTCACCAGAACGTACGTATACGAATTAGATGTTGTAGCATATGTTGACGACCAACTGGCTCAGTTGGCAACGTGGCGGTTAATCCGCCCGTTACGCCAGAGGTCGGGGTTCGAATTCCACCTATTTGAAGCATGCTTGTAAATATATTATATTACGCAAGAGGTAGTGCCATGCTGCATAAGAGGGGGTAGAGCCATGCATGGCACATGATACTACATCCTCCAGGGCAACGGAATTGGCCCGGCACGACCGGTGAGGTACCTCTCGCTCACTTGATACCGCCGAAAAGTGACACCTACGGTATCGCATTTAGTGCGGTTTGTGAGTAGAGGGCGGCCCGTTGGGGTCAGATGAAAAGGAGGGCAACACAACGGTATAATTATCCTGATGTTCATGCGTGTCGGTAGTCGTTGAAAGGCTCCGATCTCTCATTTGTCCCTCTTTACTATAAAAAATGTATATTTATAATAAAAATCTTAAATATATAAAATTTCTTAATTCATAAGCATATTTATTATTATTAAACGTATTTCCATTGTCAGGGCTGGACTAAAGGGTGTGTGATAAGTCCACATATATTATTATTAGTCCCTGCTCTTTAGGGACCCGCAGAATTTGGTTTACGTCATAACGTTCTAATGACGTCATAGCTATATTACGGCCACATATGACACCATCGATTAGTTTCGAAAATAAAGTATTGAGATTTTTCAAATGGAAAATATTCGAACTCATTTCTCTAATACGAATTTAGATGTAATCTTATAGGCTCCCATCTGTTGGTCCCATCTGGAACCCTATGCCTGAGTGTCATTATATCACTTTTTTTTGCTTCCGTACGGGAAATGATTAATGATCATTATAACACCTACCTTATGCGATCAGGCTGCCGGTTGTTCCGTGCGCTATAAACTCGTCAGCTTGTCTCTTGCGCCTTGACGCGACGTTTGCTAGCCCGTGCCCGTGTCCGGAGATAGGTGCAGTACAAGCGCTTTCAGCTACACAATCTCAGCTGACACCAATAGCTTTTTATCTGAACAAATCTCTGTGTGTGAAAGTAAGGGAGAGCACGCGATGCCACGGGAAATTGGGTTCCTGGCGCACATAAATTTTCACAATTTACCATACGTAACACGTATATGGTGTATACCAGAGGTTCCCAAACATTTACAGTTCCCACTACCGTCCAAGTATAATGTAACAGATTAGGCATTTTGACACACCGAGGTTAGGCACTCCAAATACTATAGACGCCTTATCAGCGGGTACAACGGTAAAGCGGGTTAAGCAGTGTTTTTAAAGTAGGAAATAAATTCAAAGGAACTGGACAAATAAAACATAGGACATGTGTCGGTATTTCCATACATATTTTGAGGAGTGGATTAAATGTTAACATTGCTACACTTATTTTCGTCTTGATAATACCACTCTCTTACTCACTCTTACGTGAACGCAAACTTTGGGTACCGGCGTATACAAAGATATAGCACAACTGCTGACATTCATCTATAAATGGTATGCTTCTAGCACAAGCAGGTGTTAAGCTTTCTGGCGTACGCTGCACATGTCCACGAAGAGCATTGAATAGGACACAGCTGTAGTACATAGTATATTGAAAAGGTTAATCAGCTTATTTATGGACGTGCAACTATTTAAGAGGATAAACAGGTACCGTGACCTTAAGCGATTACCTAAAATAAGATTAAATAACCAGAGTTTGCGCAGACATCCACATTTATAAGCAACCAGCACACCGCCCCGGCTTCACACGGACATTTAACGATATATGGTGAAAATTCATTGATTTACAAAAATATATAAAAATTGCGAATTTTGATTTCAGCCTCCTAAACCTTTGCACGCGTCACAATCAAAGAGAATGCATTTACAACGACTAAAAATTTAATTTATGAAAGAATGTATGTCAATAATTTCAGCGGCTAAATATATTTTGGTTACATTTTCGTATTTATCAAAGCGTTTTAAAAAATGTTATATAGCCCATGTTCAACACTGACAACTTGGGATTCTAGTAGTAAAAGAAGCAATAGTCAATAGTACAAAGCAAATTCCAGTAGTTTCAGAGTCTGTTCGATGCAAACAAACAAACAAACAATCAAATGTTTCCTCTTTACAATACTAGTATAAACATAAAATAGGTAAAAGACGACAAAATATTTTGAAATATTTTAATCCATTTTATGCATGCATAATGTATTTTACTGCCCGGTAGTCTAGTGGTAAGCACGTCCGAACTGAACTCAGAGGTGTGGTCCTCGTGGGTTCGAATCCCGTGTCGGAGCTACGAAAAAGTGTTATTTGGATTTTTCAATTTCCAGTAACAGTGCCGAGTCGGAAGCTGACGGTGTAACACCCCCGTGCCTCGGTGAGCAGGTCAGGCCTTTGGTCCTGCGCCTACTTTCCCTCCGGTCGTGTTGAATTGCCGTCCCATCGGAATAGTTGAATGAGGGAATAGAGCGACTTTACCGATTTTTACCAAACTTTATAAGCATATTCAATAGGTCGGGGAATCGGCTACTATCTATTCATCATCCCTTAAGTGATGGGGTTGTTCACCCAACCCGGCAAAACAACGTTTGCGGGTCAGCTAGTATTAGTATAGATGTAGAAAAGACGCCATAGGCAGCTATATTGTGGCGACCGTCATCGTTAATAGAGAAGGACCATCTGTGTCTATCTAAGCTCGTACAAGCATAGCGCACAGAGAACTTAATGAAAAAAGATTGACAGAGAAGGGAATCACACTTGCTGTCCCTTTCGACTTGATGACACAAGAAGAGAATTAATTTTGATTTTTTTTATAAAAAATACATACGTAGATAAACATGCATGGCCTGTGTGGGATATGAAGCCGCGGCTGTGGGCGTAACGTGCGCGGCAAACCCGCACACCACTGCGCCAAATTGGCAGTACCGAACACTAGTAAACCAGAAATAGCCTCAAAACAAATCCATAAACCGGCGACTGCGTCGTTAATTGGGGAATTTGGCGCGCAGACGTCGGCGCTTAAATCTCACAAATACTTACGATATAATTAAGCTTAACAAACGTTGTAAATGTCACCCGGCGCTAGGAAAGCGCAGAAAGCTCGAAATCGGTTAAGTTCTCACGATTCCAAGTTCTCAATAATTTTCCGAGATTATCTCGGCCGCGATATATACGAGACGTATGTAGTGCCTATAATAATAGTTGTGCAACACACACAGGCACAACATCTGTATATCGGTTTACAGGAAAAGGAGAATTCACACACAATAGAAGTGAAACTAGAAGAGACGTATCTGTCATATGAAAATGAGGTGTTTAAATAATATACAGACACAATATCTGTAGATTTTGCTGAAGTGTGGAGCCCCTACCCCGTTCTCTTTCTCTTCCCACGCTTGCGCCGTTGCGTTAGTACGTCAGCGCACTGCACGAGAGCGGTGGCTTGACGTCAACGACGTCAGGTCTGCAGATGATGTAACCGAAATATACGCGTATATTATATCAAATACGTAATTGTGAAAACACGACAGGAGTATTGTGTCGAATTTCTCTTGGAGATCTGTACGTATAATTGCCGAGTTCTGTGTGTTACTGAAATTTTAGTGGCAGGAATATCTAATCCGAAAGATGTGGCTACTTTTTTTTTTAGTAACGAGCGATCGAAGTCGAAGCCCTTTTACTTTTTTTTTATGACTACCGGCGCCCATGAAGATCCGCATAATTACTATCCCGACGCGTTGCCCACAATTATCGTGGTGTTATTCCAATGTTGATTACGTTGTATATATAACGATTATCAGCGTTAATTACTTAACAATTAAAGGCTTTTATTACATGTAATCAATAGTAGAATTTGTGGGCGAACCTACCAATTAACAAAAAAATAAGTATGCACAATCCAACATATAATCTCGATATTTTATTGAATTATTTTATATGTCACGCGCAATAACCGTGTCACCAGTATTTACCAAAGTTAAGACTTTCGTAAAGTATGCTATTGTGTATCATACATACGCTCTCCAATCTCATATAATATAGTAATATATTGTACAAATAATAGATTCTCCAATATAATGTTACCGTGAAATATGTACAGCGTATTCGCGCAACGGATGACCGTCGTTAACAAAGCAGCATCTATTTACATACGACGAGACCACCGCGGTCCGCCATACAACTGATTTCCATGCGGGATATGGATAGCTAATGCCCAGTAGCTACCGCTGTGTCAGCGGTATCATCGACGTGGGACTCCTGAGCTACGTGGTAGAAAAAATATGTTAAGTTCAAGTATCACAAAAGACATCTTCTAAGAAAATAATGTGTACAAGACTGCTGTGGCATAGTACACTAACCCGGTCAGACTACGCCACTGCTGATATTGTAGACAGCCATTTGAACAATCACCAGCGTTATCATATGTGACGAAAGAACTAAAATATAATATATAACATACACGCGCCTCATTATTCTAGCTAATTTTCAATTTAGTAACTTAGATGTAAGTTCAATTTCGGCCTTTCATATTAGTATGAAGAAGGAAGCCGATAGAAGGATTCAGTTGGGCTGGGCAGCATTCTGGAAGCTTCGTCACATTCTCACGTCGCCTATACCGCAGAGCCTGAAGACGAAAATCTTCTACCAATGCGTTGTCCCCGTGATGACCTACGGCGCCGAAACATGGCCTCTTAATTTAGGACTGGTCCGCAAGTTTGCGGTAGCTCAACGGGCAATTGTACTTGCTATGTTGGGTGTTTCTCTGTCCGACAGAATTCGTAACGAAGTCGTAAGGGAGAGAACTAAAGTAGCCCATACTTTGCAACGAATAGGCTCCCTGATGTGGCCATGGACTGGTTACACACTCTGGAGAACAGATGGCAGATGGGCCAGTAAGGTTCTGAAGTGGAGGCCGCGTTTAGGAAAACGAAGTGTTGGTCGTTCGTTCACCAGGTGGGAAGACGATCTCCGTGCAGTAGCCGATCCGGGATGGATGCGAGTAGCAGGAGATCGGTCGCCTTGGCGTTCATTGAGAGAGGTTCATGTCCAGCAGTGGACCGATAAGGGCTGATGATGATGATGGTACTATATATGGCGCTACTGACACCTTTCTTTTAAAAGGACCCATATGTTTCAGTTATCCATATATATTATGGAGATCAGTGCGCCATTCAGTGGCTAATAGCATACATCCATTACAAAATTATTATTTAATTGTGTTTCTTTTTTATTGAAGAAGGTGAGTTACTTTGCGACTCTCTCAACGTAAAACGTCAAATAAAAATCTTGCCAAATGCCAGTCCGGCCCTAAGACCGTGGTTCCTTTTAGAATTCGACAAACTTATATTTCAGGGCGCCTTTTGTACAAGAAGTACTACACATATAAATTTGTAATGGTTTTTTATTGAAATAATTATAACTAGAATCGTTTGCTATAAGTTGCAACGAAACTACGTCATCTTTAAAAAAAATCAACAAAATAACTAGACTCTATCACGGTGCATGAGATACAACCTGGGGACTGCCTGCAGAGTCTTAGCAGCTTGGGGTAGGGTCCCACTTTCTGCCCTTAGGGTAAGGCAACTTAAAAATAATTGTTAACAACTTATTGAGAATACACTTCATTAAGAGAATTATATAATGCCCGCAATTATTTAATCAATTATTATTGCTGGCTTAAACATATATATCATATGAGACATATACAAAATTAATTAATGAACTATGACCTTAATAACCATTATTATTGTGATTAACAAAATCCTTTTCTTACTTAATAATGTTCTACTCCATTTTTTTTATACATCCATTAAAAACACAATAAAGCTGGTCGTAACCGGTACAGCATTGGTTTGGGTAATCACACGCGTACAATACAGCCTCCTCCCGGTCATGATCATCTCCATGAGCCAAACGTTTACGTCAGCGCAAGGCTATTTTAACTACCGCGCGCGAGCTGCCCCCGACGTCATAGTCGTAGAAGGACGCCTGGGTCACTCTGGCTATGATAATAATGGTTATATTACTCGTTACAAACACTCTCGTATCGGGTTGCATTTCTCTCATCTACGGAGAGCGGTCGGTCCCTCTTTAGACCCCGAACCTCGTTCCGTCGCCGGACGAGCACTTTTATCAATCCAATGAAGCTGTCTTGGGTTTCTCTCGGCTTCCACGGCATAAGTTCAGGTCCGAAAAAAAAACAATACACAAAGTACTGCTCGCCAGTTCCGTTGGCTGGAACTTTGCTTGACACGCTGCCGCATATCTAGAAAGTTCCGCACATTTCGCGTGCATTAAGAAATAAATCAGAGCGCCATGTTACGAGCGGCTTTAGGCGACCTCCGGCCGCAGGGAGCCTGGGGTCAGCACATGCTCGTCCGCGTGTAAAATAATTCGCGACCGATACCGCACTGCCCACAACGGGATCCACGTATTATTTACATACACACCTCCGAACTGTCCTTCCTTTATTTTAGTACCCGACTCCCTGAAAAGATGGAGATGTTTGCCCATTGTGCTTCTTATTTTTTAAAGTTATACTTCTATTGGCGTGTTAGGAAAAAATATGTGAGTATTTTTTTATGCTGTACAAGCTGTACACGCACACCAACACGAAAAGCAATCGACATTTTAGTTATTACAATAAAATTACTTTTACGGATTGTATCGCGGTTTATTCAATTATTTATCTAACCCGACGTTTCAGAAACTTTACAGTAAGCAAGCTCCTGAAACGTCGGGCTAGATGAACGACTAACATTCGCGTAAACTTAAGACATCAATACATTTTAGTTTTTCAATTTTTTTACCAACAAAATAAAAGTAGAGACGTACTACGTCCATATCTACGTCTACGTATTCAGGATATTTATTTGTTCAAGTGTTTCTATAGGAGCAAAACTTTCAATGTGACGACCGGCTGGCTCAGCTGATACCGTGGCGGTTACTCCGCGTGTTACACCAGAGGTCGAGGGTTCGAATTCCTCCTATTTCATACAGTCAGGCGAAGGTAAAAAATTTAAAAAGATTTTTAACTTGCTATACCAAAAAAGTATGACTTCTAACGCGTGTACAAAAGTGCACACACACACACACACTTTTTAGTAAGAGATAGTGCCAATCTGCATTGCTTGGATTGGGCCGCACGATTAGGTACCTCTCGCTCACATGACCGGCGTGTTGTGACAGCCTAACTGCCGCGTCAACTGCGGTTTGATAGTAGCCCATTGTAGGGTATCTGCGTAACAGTTGTGCGGATGTTTATGGGAGGACGTAGCCACCAAAAAGCTTCGGGTGTCGTTTGTCTTCCTTGATAATACCTAAGTAATAACAGTTACCTGATTTAATTGAATTAGTCATAAATCGGCACAAGGTATCATTAACATAAGACCTAGAAAAATATTGGATTTAATTATTGATGCTAGTACATATTACATATGTACTAGCATTAATAATTAAATCCAATATTTTAAATTTAGAAACGTACATTTTTTCGTTACCGATGCGACGGTCAGAATTTGACCAATCTACCATTTAGAACAATTAAATAGTATACTTTACTGCACCATAGATACATGAAAGGCTAAAGAACAGCGCTGTAACTTCAACATTATATTGCGCATATCAAATGAGATGTTGATCGCATCTATAAAGATAGCACTAAAAGATAAAGGATAAAAGCATCAAGTCGTAAGATAACTCAGGTTAATACAAATGTTATTGTTTAACCCGTATTCGAAGAGCAAAAATCCAATTTCACGGCCACTATATAAAATTTGCATTCCACTGACAGTTTTAACAAAGCGGTATCAATAATTCGCACCAAACGAGCCGCAATGCATCGGTATTAATCAAGTTGATACGGAGCTGAGTTTTTAAATATATTACCTTCCTTCACCGTATCTCGGAGTGCCTAGTGAGATTAATTACTTCCGAAGCATTGGCAAGCTCTGCATGGTTTAAGGTTTCGTGTGTAGAAAATTATTACGGACATGTTGGAGTATTTATATCTCTCGTAAGATCCAAGATTTTTATCTTTGAGCAAACCAATTTAAAATTGTAAATAGGTACTCTAAAACGTTAGTGTGTTACCTCAAGATGACACCCAGATTGATGACTGACTTATCCTGGGTCTATCTAACTCTTCCCACCATGGTTCATGCCTTGTCGTGGCGGTGGGGCTCGGTAGCCTGGGGTGAAACCAGGCGAAGCCAATTGAACCGAGGGCGATGCTCTTTGTACCCCTCTTACAAGAAGAGGGGACAAAGGAGCAACAGGAGGCGCTCTTTGTAACCTCCTTATAAGAAGAGGGGACAAAATAGCAACAGAAGGAGGTGCTTTTGCCCCCGCCATCTTTGCTGTGGAGGAGGCGTCGGCCCCTTAGGGGAATGGCCGGCCGTTGAGGAGCCCTGACGACTTGTTGTTCCTGGGCATCTGAAGACAGACGACACTGATGGCACTCGCTGTGGTTTTTGTTTTCGGTAATATGATGCGTCGCGAGCCCCACACACCACTGGACCCAGGGCCGTTTTCCCGCGTCAAAAAAAGATGGACCGTTAATGGTATTGCATATCCGCAGTTTGTTATTAGGTTCCTCAGTCCGTTCCCATGGTATGCTATAAAACAGCAACTACTTACCCACCTATTGTTGCATATCAGCCCATATCCGTATTGTATAAACTATCTATTGGTGACAGGTGTCACAGTTGACAATACCTTTTTTTTTGTTGTCGCGGGGAAACATACTTACGCGCCTTCACTGGCCCTGGGTGGGGTCCAGTGGAGTGTGGGGTCGTGCCACATTATATGGTGCCGAAGACCCACAAAAACCACTGCGAGTGCCACCATTGCCGCCTTTGGTGAGGTGTCCCGGAACAGCAAATCATCAGGGCACCACGACGGAAGTCAACCCCCGAAGGGACCGACGCCACCTCCACAGATGGGGTTGTCCTGCACCACGGGACAACCCCACCGACTTTGGGACAGTGCAATGGGGTGAGGTTCCCAGCTTCGCCCCTTGCCCCGTGCGCAAAAGCGCCGCCAATTTTTCTCTTTGTCCTCTCTTCTTATAAGAGGGGTACGAGGAGTGGCACCTCCTCCTGCTCTTCGGTTCACACCACCTCCTCGGTTCAATTGGCTTCGCCCAGGATGTTCCGGATCACCCCACGATAAGGCTCGAACACAGTTGACAATACCAAACCTAGGCCTAACTAATAAGGCCCACAGTGGGGCAGCGTCCGGAATAGCAGATTTAATTATATTTTTGTAACAAAAATCTTTTCATGACAAATTAATCATGCAAAACGTGAACTTTGTATATTGTGTGTTATACTTTCTTCCATTACACATCAAAACAACAATTATTTGACACGATTGATGAAATATCATATGAAAGTAATGACTATTTGTAATCAAGTCTACGTACACGAATTTGCGGACAAACCAAGCGATAAACATACAGCGAACCACGTGACCTACAAGGACAATACACGAAACTAACTCGAGCGAAACCAGCCACGAAAGTCTAGTTTGTAAAATTGAACGTTGCAAAAACGGTGCGATGTTTAACATTCTGTTTGAATATCTGCACAAAATTCTTGCTCAGCCCGCGCCTATCCGCGGTCGTTGGGGCCGCGATGATCGATAACAATGGTAATTTCGCCGGCAACACGTGTTGCATCGTTCGTTTGATCACGATACTGCACACCCTATTAGGGCCAAAGAACGCTGATCAAAATGTCAGAATATACTTTTAATAAGATTGCAATAAACTGGCGCTGCACATTTACTTTGAGTGGTCAACCTTCGACCTGGTGGGAAGATCAGTCTTTAGATCTTTATACGCAGATGTTGAGATCCTAGCTTCGATTCTTGTGTTGGAAGAAACAATTATTAGGGAATCGCACATTTTTGTTTGATTATACCCATACACATAAAGGTCAGTGTACATCACCTAAGAGCATGCACCAAAACCACAGTGTCATTGCCGTGTCTCACGCAGAACGTGTGAGTTTTGTTTAACCAAATTCTCCTCTTATACCTTCCTGTCTAATAAGAGCATGCATAACCAGTACCCGTCATATTCTTCAAGTTTCTCATTTTCTTCGTCAGACAGTCAGGCATGTCAACAAGAGAAGTGCCGTAAGTTTATAGAGAGTCAAGCAAGTAATTGGAAATTGAGAAAAAACTGGAGACAATATGAGTTAGGCAGGCTGTTGGAAAGTGTTGCTATCCCCGTATAAAACAAACGCCACACAAACCAAGTAGCAGCCCCTTCGTTTAACATAACACGACAAGCATGAAACCCTCGATCTGTGACATATCAAACCATCAGCCGTCAAGTTGACGTCGCTCGTATTTCCGTCCTCCTCATAATGGCAACACAATATCACAATACGGGCACGGATTTATGCGCTCGGTTCTCGCACGCGGAAATCCCATGGTTATTTACCGGTTGCGAGTTAAGTGCTGCAGATTTATCGGCTAGGGCCGCGCCTAGCGACGATCTCGTTCCGAGCTATAAATACCTAGGCCTAGGATCGAAGCTCACTGTACCATCATGACAATTATGGGGGATAATTGCGAAATTGGCCAAGATCTTAGCACCGTTATAATACGTGTGCCTTTGCAGGTTGTAACAGATGTTTGGCGCACCAATTTACACCTGTTCATTGTTTTGTGATTTCAGCATCAGTGCTAGACACAGGTGTTTTAATGAAAACGCTAGGAGGATACACGATATGGATCAAAAACCGTTTTCCTACTTAATGGATCGACTATCTTTTGGTGTCCCCAAATTTAAAGTTTCTTAACTTTTTTCATTATTATTCACCTTTATTAGTTATGATTAGAATTTTTTCATCTGCTCTTAAAAAACTATTAGTAGGCCATGGGAAATTCCAAATCTCGTTCAATTCAGCTATTACGTGTCGCTATTTACTGGATTAGAGCATCAATGATGAATCTAAACCTAATCATCATCTAGATGATATCTTTGTTTCCTTCTTAAGTCACTTTTAAATTCAATTTACATATTGCCCTAGTCAAGATATCTATTGCCTCAGCAAGCAGTTCTCACTACCCAATATCTCGGTAAACAGCTAAGTGTCTTATAAATTTAAACTATCTAATGCCCTATTGGGCAGTACCGTCACTTTTAAATTCAAGCTTTTTATATTTCGTCAGCAAACATTTTCGTCAATTTTAAATACAACCTACTTATTTCCTACATATCAGTCACTTGTAAATTCAAACTACCTAATATGTCAGTAGACAGTTCAGTTTCAAAGTAACTATTGCCCCACTAATCAGTTCTGTCACTTTTAAATTCAAGCCATATATTGCCTCAGCAAGCACTTTCATCAATTTTAAATTCAAAGTACCCAACGCCTCAGTTCAATCTACCTATTGCCTCAGTGAGCAGTTCCGTCACTTTTAAATTCAAACTACGTATAATCGCAGTAAGCAGTTCCGTCACTTTTAAATTCAAAGTTATAAACAGAGGATAATTCAGATACAACGGATACATATTTAAAACATAATATACGAAACAAAACGGCATCTAGAGCGCATAATTGAAAAATATACATCACGAGACACGAGACCATGATACACGGTTATCTGCGAGCGAACGCATCATAATAGCGTGTGAAATTACAATCTCTCGTTTGTCAAGAAGCGCCCGTACCCGCCGGTGATTAATTTCATTACGCTCCTCTAAATCAAATGTACACTTACACTCTGTGTTGGAAAGTGTACGGAATATTCTGGACAATGTAGAGTTTAGATATTACTTTTGCTAAGTGATCATACCTTTTTTCAAATTATGGCTTTTGTGGGAATTATAGATCACGTTGGATACTAAATAATAAAATTTGATTGCAACCATCTTGCACAACTCCTCATCTACTAATTTGCGAAGATTAAAGTTATAACGACGCCAACATTATTTAGCTCTATCTCTATCTATGTGACACCTTACAGCTTTTGTGTTAAAAGTTTTCATTTAATTTGGAACGTAAGATGTTGGTATCAAAGTTCGAAACGTTTATACTAATTCTAGTAAGTGGTGGTGCCATGCAGCATTGGAGCCGAATTAGACCGGCGCGACCGGGAAGGTATAAAGTGACAACTATGCCGTTGCGTTTCGTGCAATTTGTGAGTAGTAGATGACCCGTTGGAGGGTAGGATGAAAAGCAGGGCAACACATCTATCTGCATGACAATTAATCGGAAATCTATAGGACGTTAAATGTATCTGAATTCTCATTTGCTATACTATAAAAAACCCGATATTTTATTTTACATCCTCTTTTTAGTCACTCGCTTCTTAAATATAGGGCCATCAAGATAGAGACCCTAACGTGGCATAAAAATATATGAAACTGGGCTAGCATCTCAGAATAACCTTCAAACGAAATTGTGGTACAGAACCGGTATAAGCCTCATGCCACCCTCTTAATTATAACATAATCGACTCACTTCACCCATTTTGTAAAGCCCTAGTTGCGTGTGTGTAGCTAGCAACCATACACATAGAACAACCAAAATAATATTCCTGCGACTTGTTACCCAGTTCCTCGTTCGCACAAATCGCACGAAACATTGCAAAAGAGTAGGAGGAAAGGAGTCAAAACATCGGCATTACAATTTTACGTATTATGTGTATGTGCATTGGTAGGCATAAAAACACTCCCACTGCTCGTTTTCTTCATCAAACTGTAAAATATATATATCATCGTCCCGCATGCCCAGGCCTATCGTTGATTCACAAGCACCACGAAACGCGACAGCATTACCTGAACAACATGGCGTTGTGAGCAAGATGCACAAGCGTGAGATTCTGCAAGGCAATGGTCTCGCAAAGACGTGATATGATTAAATCATCACATTCTCATATGAGGTGTCATAGATCATAACGTCGCCTCGGACACTCAATTGTCCAGATCGGCGTAATGCACTGACCTAAACGCGAATGGACAACCGATCCTGTATCATTGCATTTGACGCAATTTGAACAAACAGTAGCGCCGTTATAGGCTATTGCTTATACAACTCAAATATAGCCTAATACGCATGACCGATCATATTTACGCGTTCATAGTTTTCAAATAAGTTATGCTCGAAAGCTTGCGCGATAACGGTTAATTTAGTTCTTTCGGCAGTATGTAGAGCGTTACTATCTCCCAGTCTTGCTCCATATTTTGAAATTCTTTCATTTTTTGAGGGGTTCTGAACAACACTGTTACTTCTGTGTAGCCGATATCGACAGAGGCAACTAACTGATATGATAGGAGGGAGTCCGAGGGAAAACTAAGACCATCTTGGGACATGTAACGAATTTATTCAGTTGAAAATAGTACTTCTACAAGCCACGAAAGTAGGGGGCAGCCTCGTGGGGTCCAGGCTCCAGCTGATATATCCCATCAGATATCCCACATCGACGGTAGTCAATATTCACAGCTGGGTGAAATCTGGTAATCAATTACACGAATCTAGCAAGTGAATGAATATGGCAGAATGTACACACAATGAGAAAACTAATATTACTCCACATGCCAGCTATCCATACATATTGTAGTATACATAATTTTGAGATCGGTGGCGTAATGGCACTCGGCGGGGCACCTGACATATGGCCACATTACCGGGACACACTGACACACGTCCAATTACTACACACAATCTGTTTACCCGCCGTAAAATATGAATGGGGTGTCGCACCATTAATAAACGCGGAGTCACACAGTCACTCTGGCGATAATCTAGTACTTACGCGGACAAATGTAACCGCCAAACAGGAAATATTGCGCTTTGTGACTTATTTCTATTTTGACAGCTTTGGTTGGGAATAATCATTAATACGCGTAGTAAAAATTTTGTACACCATTTCTTTGAACATTGTGCTGCAAACGGAGAGGATTAAAATTCCATACGCACCACATCCATCCAAACTCCAAAATAGAATTAATTATTAACGATGGTCGTGCATTTGTCGACGAGTAAAGAATATACGAAAATGTAAATTCGCTTTCACATAACATCGCGATCCTAATCCTGCATTTATTTTTCCTTTAAGTTTTAAGAAAGTATTTGAATGAAAAATCTCCACTTACCTAAATCATTATGGTGATGTGTAACGTCTCGGCCACGAAATATCGCCCGGCTCAAGCTATCCGGGCCGGTTTTCATTTATCCGGCAGCGCGGAAGGGTTCGTGAAACAATCAAGCAAGATTCATCCGGGGGCCGGTCCAATCAGCTGGAACAAATAACGGTCATTTATCAAGATCGCCCATCCAATTGGCCCCCAGTATAAATATTAGTTGCAATGTAAATGTATATTAGTTGCAATGTAAATGTATATTTGCATCCATATCTATCACTGGCTCTTGGACTTGGATCGAACCACAATCTCAGTGTTATAAGGATTTTTCAATAATTGTTGATGTTTTAGGTTTACGCCAATGTTACTACTCATTACAGTAAAACAGTTATAAAGCTTCTAAAACGTCGGGTATAGCTGAATAATTAAATATACCGCGAAAGTACCCCCCCCCCCCCCAATGGGCCACTGACTACTAACAAACCGCAGCGAGAGGTAACTCCCCGGTCGTGCCGGCCCAAATCCGTTGCATATATAATTGATGTTATAGTCAGGAAACTATGCTAAGCCCGTAAGTAATGAGGCGAGGTATCTAAAGTGTGCGTCATGCGATGCGGGTTGACAAAATATAGTAAACGGCCGGTGATCGAGGCCCATAATCCGACGCGTGCATTAATTACATGAAGCGATTAGCGCGCCGGCCAGCGAGACATGACTTGTATTAATATATTCTACGCCCGATAGACAGCGCTGACTTATCGAGTCGCGGCAAATTATCGCGTTTTTTAATCGCAGATATTCTTAATATGAAAAATATTTACTACTCAAAATAAAATAAGTGCCACTAGTTTATTTACATTTCAGTGCAATTTAATAAACTGAAAGTAACTGATAAGTAGCATTAAATTCATATTACGAACTCTTTGGTGTTTGATCTCTTTTATGCCTTTTGTTATTTTATGTGTTCGTATTCCTAATTTAAAAGTATTGGCCATCATTTTAAGAAAAAAATAATTGGATGTTATTCTTATGTTTTTTCTTTTACTGTCTTCTTAAATTGTTTCGGTTATTTTAGGAAAAAAAGTATTACCTTTTAAATTTTTATTGATTCATTGGTCATCTCGCGTTAATCATGCTACTCGTACGAAGGCACATGGATACAATTACAGCAACAAGAGTCATAACTATGATTCAAGAAGGACGTGGATTTGCAGTTAGGTTTTTCTCGAAGAGCTGTCCAAAATGTATGGAATTCAGTTCAGTTCAGGTGGAGTTCGCATAACAACGACTCATGAGGATCGGGACATCCTACTAAGTGCTCGTCGTGATCGTACAGTAACGGCCCGTAAGTTACAACACCACCTGCGGCTGACAACGGATACCCGTGTCAGTGATCAAACTATACGTAATCGATTGCACGAAGACCAGCAAACGACAAGACGACGAGTTGTTCGAATTATTCTTAGCAGGGTTCAACGTGCAAACCGATTAAGATTCTCCCGTCAGTATTTGAACTAGGGGATTAATCAGTTCTTAATGATGATCGGCGTGTTAGAGTGTGGAGACGACGCGGCGAGCGGCTTTCGGAGTCCTGCATTCACGAAGAACGTTTCGGTGGTCCCAACGTAATAGTTTGGGGTAGGATTAATTTACACGGTAAAACCGAGCTCACCATTTTAAATTCGGGTACCGTAACTGCAGAACGTTACATCGAGGACGTCATCAGGCCTCTCATGATCCCATTTGCACAGCGAGTGGGGCCCGGTTTCATCCTGATGCAAAATAATGCCCGTGCACACACAGCTCGATCAACCCAACCGGTCCTAGAAGGGTCTCATATAGAGGTATTACCATGGCCAGCTAACAGTCCGGATTTAAATACGATCGAGCAATTGTGGGACCAATTGAAACGAAGAGATAGAGAGAATGAGCATGGTATCTACAAGCAACAGCAGCTGACTGACGCTTCAGAAGATGCTTTGGAGTAGATTCCAGGTGAAAACGTGAGGAATTTAGTCCACAGTATGCATACGAGGCTTCTGGAGTATATCGCTAAGAGAGGAGGATATACTCGTTATCAAAATGAACGAAGAACAGTATTTTATTTTCCCGGTGATTTCTTTTGTTCATGTTTTTCATTCAAATTATGAATATAAAAAAACAATTCATGATCAATATTTTAAGCAATTGTTAGCCTATATTATAATCAATAACATTATTTTGTGATTACACATGTTAAACAAGTTAATGTCTTTATTACTTTCATGATACATCAAAAAATCTTAGTGGCCGTTATTTTGTTTTGAGTAGTATAGATATAAAAGATATAGCAGTCTGATAATTGGGAAAACGAGCACTCAGAGCCTTTTGGTTGCTACCGGCATACACAAACATCCGCAAAAAATTTCAGTGACATTGCCCTTCTCCTCACTATCCCAACCAAGATACCATTACACTGGGTTCTCACAAGCCGCACGAAACGCGAGAGCATTGGCGATTTTTTGTGAACAAAATCAACCCTATTTATATGAGTTTGTTGGATTTTTTTTACCAAAAATCACATGAACGCAAATATATACCCGCATATTTTTTTTGTACCCATATAAGTAAATAATATATATACACTTTTATATGGGACTAGTACCTACCACCGCGCGGTTTCTCCGCCGTGACTGAGGTCCCATTAATCATAGTGTCATGGGATATAGCTTTCCTCAATAAGTGGACTATTCGACACAAAAATATTCCGCTCCGTGGTTTTGCAGATGTTTCAATCCAGAAAAGTGTCGGGATTAAATGTTGAAATGCTTAATTGCCAAGTATTTTAAAACCAAAAAACATCCTATAATTTCCATAAAACTTAGTTAATCCGGTTCGGCACATTGAATGGATTAGAATACGGAATTTTCACAATCACGTATAATTAAAAAATCGATCGAACTAAATAAAAACACAGATACCTAATTATGTATTATTAAAAAAGAAATTATACTAAAAAATATCTAAACCGCCTACAAAATATACCTGTATAGCACCTGTAACGTAAAATATTTAACCGAAATTGTAAGATTAGAGATAGGTCAATGAACCCTTCCATCTGTTACTTAGAATACTTCGGACAGTTGTAAGTAGATTATCAAAAACTTTAAGATCATTATTAATTATTTTGTACGTAACCTGAGGCTCCTGGAAAGTTTTCGTCATGATTAATAAGTAATGGACAAATTGAAATTCATAAACTTACATTAACAAACGATCATTTTAGCAAAACAAATATACATTATTAGTGTTTATATAGTATGACCGCTCATGGTTGGGGAGGGGGAAGAGAAGCCAACGCGTCTGCGTGATTCATTATGCATATGTCTATGGGTGTCGGTAGTAGTAAAAGGGCTCCGATTGCGCCTATACACGGTTATTTTATTACTTCAAATTTAGGGTTACGTTATTTTAAAAAAATTGGGTTAAGTATAGCCCAATTTTTTAACGTATAAAATAGTGTTCCAGAGTGTTGTGTACAAATTGAATTATAATAAAAAATAAAACACATTTAGATTTAAAAAAACATTTAAATTTATTAATATTTGTCTCAAGCGTTTACAGTGCCATCTATATCGGGCTTTGCATATTCTATATTTAAACTTTTGGCGCGTTAGGTTAGATTAGGTATTTAAAAACTTTTCCCACTATGGTTCAAGCCTTCTCATGGCGGCCCACGTAAGCCCCACTTAGTAGCCTGTGGTGATCCGAAACATCCTGGGCGAAGCCAATTGAACCGAGGAGGTGGCAGCTCTTAGTACCTCACCTATAAGAAGAGGGACTAAAGAGCAGGAGGCGATGCCGCTCTTTGTACCCCTCTTATAAGAAGAGGGGACAAAAGAGCAAAATGTGGCGGCGCATTTGCGCACGGGGCAAGGGGCGAGGATGGGAACCTCACCCCATTGCACTGTCCCAAAGTCGGTGGGGTTGTCCTGTGGTTTGGAACAACCCCATCTGCGGAGGAGGCGTCGGTCCCTTCGGGGACTGAATGGCCGTCGAGGTGCCCTGGAGATTTGCTGTTCTTGTGCACCTCACCAAAGGCGGCAATGGTGGCACTCGTGATGGTTTTTGTGGGTCTATATAAAGTGCCGCGAGCCCCACGCACCACCGGACCCCACCCAGGGCTAGTGAAGGCTCGTAAATGCGTTTCCCCGCGTCGACGAAAAAAAAACGGTATTTAAAAGCTTTAATGTTTGGCTCAAGCGTTTACAGTGCCATCTTTATAGTGCGATCTGTATCGAGCTTTGCATATTCTATTTTTGTACTTTTGGCGCATTAGGGAGAAAATGGTAAGAGTAACTTTTTACGATGCGCGCGACCGCAGTCAATAAACACCAAGACCCTGAAGTTCGCTATAGTCAACATTTTAGTTTTCCGAAAAAAAAGGTACAATATTGCGTTTATAAGAAAACTTTCAATGTATTAAATATCTTTTTTCTATTATTACTGTCGTTTTTTTCTACAAACATAGGATAAGGAGAAAGCTATTTTTTTAAAGATCAAAAAAGGAAGCTGCACCATGTCACTACCTCTTACTAACTCTTCACTTCGACAGTGGAAGTCCTGCCATTACAAATTCAAGCCAAATCATGATTAAATACAGTGCAAACTAGAGCTCAAACCGCGGCACCGGCTCACCGTAAAAGGCATCATTAATATACCTTTTTACTAATCTCAATAACCTATCTACAAAGTTGTAACCAACTCTTCCTGAGCAGTTTCAATATTCAATAGGCTTCTATATCTATCTTTCTATATCTCTTTAATGGCCATCCAACGAACAAGGTTGAGGTTATTAAAATATTATCGTTAACACTGTTCTTATGTATTTTAATTAGTGTTGAAATTTCAAAGATTGTTACTTAAGGTTAGCTAAGCAAATAAGAAAGTTAATTTAACAAGTTGGATCTGCGCCCGCTTTGAGCGGCGTACTTTTTATTATTCTCCGTTTTTTGTCTTTTTCCTTATGATTGTTTTTTTTGATATCAGATGTGGTAAACTAATCAAGCCATTCGGTGACTAACAGCGTCCATAAACATCCATTCGCACCCTGTATGCGTTGATGCGGAGGAGATGCATCATCCCTCCTGTACCTACACAATCCGTTCCTATATAAGAGGTAGTGACATGCTGTATTGCAGCGGAAATAGGACGGCCCAGCCGGGGAGGTATCTCTCGCTCACATGATACCATCGTAAAGGAACAGCTCCACTGACGCGTTTGGTGCAGTTTGTGAGCAGACGGTGGCCCATTGGAGGAGAGAAAAAAAACACATTTGCATAATTGTTATTGCGAATGTTTATTGGCGTTGACAGTTATCAAAGGACCTCGGCTGCTCGTTTGACGCCCTGTAATATAAAAAGTGGGCCCACGCTCTCACTTTTCTGATAAACCAGAGGGATACAAACCCCGTGATCTATAATCACTTCGTGCACGAAATATATCCTGGCACCGAGATGCACTTTCCCGGTCGCGTCGGTCCAATTTGTGTGCAATACAGCTGCACCTCTCACGGTGAGAAACATTTACACACAAATTTACTTCAAAACGTTCCGCTTTATCAGCCCCTATCAGACAGTACCGGAGCATAAATTAATTATTACAGTTTAATTAACGCAATAACCAAATTCCCATGGTGTTAGATTATCATAGATGTATATGATTACGTACATAATCGTCCGTCTTATAAAATCATTACACTGCTTTATTGAAGCCGGTTAAAAAGTATCTCCAAGGTCTCTTCTATCTCTTCACCACCCATCCACTTTTTAAAGAAAATTGCGCGAATATAGGAATTTTTAAGAGGTAGGGCCATGCTGCATGGGTAGAGGTACTGGCATGCAGTGTCGCGTTTCGTGCGGTTTGTGAGTAGCCGGTGGCCCACTGTGAGGGGGGCAAAGGAGGGCAACAAATCGGCATAGTAGTTATGTGGATGTTCATGGGCGTCGGCAGTTGCAAATAACATGTGCAGAAAGCTAATATTTTAATAGAATATGCATTAGATTTTATTATTTTAATGAAATAAAACAATAAACACACAACTTAAAGTATATAATATATAAATTGTGTCAATGTCAAACATGTTATAATGTGTGTTATAAATGATTTTATTGAATACCTGTAGGCTTTACAGTCAAACTGTATACGAAGATATTTTTATGGTGGAAAATCTGCATAATTGGGCCACTAATGGCGCCGTTATCGCTTGACACAAACTATCAGTCAATTACGTAGAAAAATATTCGATATGGGTTTACATGAATAATAACAACGCCTCGCTGTGTAAGTAGGTCCCGGATATGTCGAGAAGACAAGGCCCACTCTTTTATTTTCTTTTGCAAATAAGTGCAAGGGTACAAGAGTTCCATAGCAGTAAACGAAAAAATTGCATATTGCTTATATGCTATCAAGTAGCACCTCACATGGCTAGGCCATCTCGAAAAAACGACATTTGTATTTGGCTGTGGAACCCTAACAAACAAATCAAAGTATTTTCACACAACACATAGTTTACGACTGTTGTAGACAGACTACTGCATACACAGACCTTACTTTTTTGTAGACAACCATAATTAAGTCGTGTCTGACAGATGCAAAAACAGAAGGGTTTTTGGTCAATGCGACGGCTAACGTACATGAAGAATCACAATAAACGAAAATGTCTGACACAACAATGAAAAAGATACACATAAGTATACACAAATACACGAATCCGGGAGCACTGAAATGTGCTTAAGTTAGAAAAACACATTGGCACGCGGCCGGGATTGAAACTGGAATACCCGAGTGGGAGTCCGTCCGCGGAGGGAACATTGCAGTGTACACGTAATGCCATGTTAAAAACTTATGTTATTTAATTTTGTATTTGTATTGTTACGGCAAGAAGTATCCATATCCTATATCTACAGCAGACCATGCAGATATTGACTAAAACCTTACATCTAAATACACTGTGATAGTGTACAATATACATTTCTCTTAACATTACATTTTATTTACATTTTTAGGAGACGGTCCTACATCTTCAGGTGGAAATTTCGCAGAACAACCTTACCAAAAACCGTCAGCACATACAATACTTCATAATAAAAATCAAAGTACAATGTCGTATCTATACTTATCCAGATGTGTTTTATTTCCACTTCCACAGGAGGTACCATCTGGGGAAAATTGCTCTTCTGTTGTTACATTTGCATTGAACTTTTTGGTGCTGATGTAAATCCAAAGTACTCATACTGGCTTACAGGTATTGTTACAAAAGTGTTTTTACTAAGTTTTAAAAAACTTCGTAAAAGTGTTTTCTGCATGTAATTGGTAGTGCGTCTGTGTTAAGCAGTTGAATTGTTCGCAATTGAATTGCAATTGCACGCAGGGAATGCTCAGTTTTGTTGGGATACTAGATATGCAAGTCCTACAGCTTGGATAGGTAAAGGAATATGCTTTAAATACTAATTACAATACTAATGTTATGATTTGTTGCTAATTTTTCTATACACATATTTTCCAATAGGACTGGCAATTTTTATGTAATAATAACCCAATTAATTATTATTAATAGCATGGAATGTATTGTTGCTTTATTAGACAATATTTATAATATATAATCTTAGAAATTAAAATTTCTTACTTGAATATGTTACATATTTTGATTATTTTTTTTATCAAATAACAATTCATGATATTTTTATAAGGTCTAGTATCTAATAACAAAAAACTAAAATATAAAAGAAGTAGTAAATAAAGGAATTGAACAAATTCTACAGCATCTTCCCTAAAGCGTAAACATTCAGTAAATAATTTACTTACTATTAATCGTTTTAATTTTTTTCAGATGGTTAAGCAATCATGTTTTGCGATAAGGGAAATATAAGAAAGGCAAGGACAATAACTGAAAAAGAGAAGAAAAGAAGATCTACGACGACTTATGCCTTAAATGTATGAAAACAACTCTTCGGGGCGTGTCAAGCAAGCTCCACACCACACAATATAAAATTAATATGAACTATAAAATTATTATAATATTACTTTGCGTTATACCTTTTATTTATTATATGTCATTACAAACATAATTAGTATGTACCCTACCTACTTAATATGAAAGGCATCATACTAACCATTCTTTGGACTATAAATATAAAAAAAAAACGTCAAGTTCAATTGTGTCCTGGTTACGGGAATGACTTATCGTTAGTATGGCGGGATGTGAGTCTGAATACGTAGTATTACTATATAGTTTGTGGTGCCATGCATAGTGCATGACACTGCATAATGCATGACGCAACGGAACTGGGTCGGCACTACCGGGGAGGTACCTCTTGCTCACATAATTCCGCCGTAAAATGACATCTTCAGTGTCGCGTTTCGTACAGTGTGTGAGTAGCCGGTGGCTCATTTGGGGTGGGAGGAGGGCAACGCATCGCCATAGTAATTATGTGGACGTTCATGCGCGTCGGTAGTCGTAGAAGGCTTCCGATTGCTCGTTTGCCCCCTATTCTTTATAAAAAAACCGCTGT
Source organism: Eumaeus atala (assembly GCA_017140195.1). NCBI lineage: Eukaryota > Metazoa > Arthropoda > Insecta > Lepidoptera > Lycaenidae > Eumaeus > Eumaeus atala. Next base: position 740,300 of record JAFELO010001043.1, on the reverse strand, counting down.
AGGTGTGCGATTTAAACAAATAACAATTTCCATTTGGTGGGATATTTACAGTCGCAGATGCGGTATCAAATGAATATTGTTTATGAGCTAGCTCTGTGCCGGGGGTCCGCCCCGACACACCCATTTGACCGGCACCAAGAGATCCCGAGATTAGCCAATTTATATCGTGTAAAATTGTTCATGTGTATCGTTGTAGTGAAAGTTCTTTAGGACTTTAGTAACAGGCGGCCCATTGCAGGCGAATTGGGTCGGCACGACGGGGGAGGTACCTCTCAACTCGGAGGTACTCGCTCAAAGGGCTATTGGAGGGGAGAAGTAAAGGAGACCAATACATCGGCATGACAATAATGCAGAAGTCCATAGGCGTCGGTAGTCGTTAAAAGGCACGGTTTAATCCTTTGACCCCCTGGTGATATTTTAAAGAAGGTGGGCAAACGAGCAAACAATGCCAAAGTCCGTGGCCCCACTAACATGTTGGATATGTTTCTATAGTATAGTGAGGGCAAACGAGCAGGCTAATTTCTTGACGACTATATGATATAGACGTCCGAAGTACCGTATAACTGATGGCACGCTGATTCGTTTGCCCTCTTTTCTTTGTCTCCTCCAATGGGCCGCCGTCTACTCAAAAACCGCACAGAAGGCTATAGTAATGCCGTCACTTTACGGCGACCTCCCTCCCCGGCCGTACACGCCCAATTTGGATACAATGTAACATGGCACTACCTCTTGAACTGTACATACATCGACACCTCTGGCGCGTGACACTGACTGCTGATGCAGACACCACTTGGTTGTTAAAGGATGCCGCAAAACCTGACGTGCGGCGGAGTGAACGTGACAGCCCAGTACTGCCCCCGCACAAGCCGGATTCACGCGCAAAGTGAACGAATTACGAATGCATCGCGAATTTCCAATGAATAAATCATTGCCAGACGGAGACCGTAATATGAAACAATCCGCAAACACACGGCGATCTGGCCGCGATGGAGGAATCTCGGCTGCGTCACGATCGAACCTCTCAATTTCTAAAACAAACCACGTCAAGCGATTATACGGCGGCGGCTCCCGTTAGCCGCATCCGTGACCCCTACCAGGAGTTTCAGTCCTTCGAGAAAAAAGTCACCATCGAAAACAAGTAGACCTACGACTTCTCTTCGTCGTAGTTAAGAGGAACGAAAAAGCTGTGCACCGATACGTGACTGGAATTCTACATGATCCTGTACTTCGACAAGATTCTTGAATGCTCTAGAAGATTCTAGAAACTTATCATCCATATTTTTGCATACAGCGCTATTTTAATTGTTTTTTAACATGTAACTTTAATTGCAAGAATTCCGTTTTAGCCAAATGGCAAAAAACAAAACCCTTATAATTTCCCCAGGACCACCTGTCTCTTCGTATGTCACAGACGTTTTACTCTGAGATGACGGGTGGTTATGTTTGAAATGTAGGTGTACTTTGTGAACCATTACAAAATGAACTAGGGTGATTTTGAACATTAAAATTATCGAGCATTAAAATAGCATAAATTTTAGGTAAATTAAGAGAAAGTTAAATTAAAGCGTAATATATAATAGAAAATATAAGTATGTTGAACATACTGATTTATAAAATTAGTTTGTATAATTGTAATAATTATTATTTTGGTGACATATATTATTATTTTAGAAATTTGCTGCTTGAATGCATGAAACGCAACAGGTTTAGGTGCTAAAGAAACAACTACCATAATGAGTCATATTTAGAGTGCCATACATAGGAGACAGTTGCTTGTTAAGATAACATTATTCAGACACGCTTTGATTGTGATTGACTCAGTAATTTAGAAGGCAGCTTATATTTTCTAAAGCAAATAAATCCATTAAAAAGAAGTATGTTTAATTAGGACCCCATCTAAATTACAAATAGGATTTCGTAGAAGATATTTAATATACAGTGTACTGATGAATACGATTAATCAAAACTGTCATAAAACTCACAAAAGTAGAAACAGTTTAGAATTATTACTTTTCAACTTGTATAGCCATTAATAAATGACAATATACCCAATGTATTGACTCAAGTATGTTTTTATAAATTTATAGATCATAAGTAATAAATGTTAAAGTACCTTCGTGCCTGTTATCCCCAAAGATAGGCAGAGGCGTGCTAGTACAACATCCACGATTAGCCAAGGTACTGAGGCCCATGATGTCATAGGTGGCAAGCCTATGGCCACTTCAGACACATTCCAATCCCGGACAATGTAATGCATGCTCAGAATAATCTGAAAAACATTTTAATAATTCTTGCCCGACGTGGGGATCGAATCCAGGAGCCCCCGCAGCTGACGGTCTTAACAGGCGACACCCGCACCACAGAGGTGACGTATATCAGTCGCTTTGCCGTGACGTATTTTCGTTTCAATAAATTCCAAATATCATCGATACTAAATCATTTCAATAATAAGGAATAACCAATAGTAAAGCAAGTACAATCGAGTCTCATAGTCTAAGTTTAAAGTTCTCTCCTGTGAGGCTACAGCAAAAAATAGGTCCTCGGTTAGCACGCGGATATTATGCGGGCGTGCGGCACGATCTGATCAACCGCATGTTGCCGAGCTACCACATGCGGAGTAAGATGTCGCATGTCAGTGTGAGATGCAGATATTAGTTATGGGCTTATGAACAATATTAGCGCCCAATTCTTTTGCAAAGGTTTTTTGCGGCCTGTTTTGATTGCATACTTGGAACTAGAGCTTTTTCTGTAAATGTGGCTATATTCTAAGCATTTGAAATGGTGTTCAATGTATTAAGTAGATTTTTTAACAGCTTGTCTGTTTAATCATCCCAAACTTTCCAATATTTTACATTTACAGCGTTCGTTGCGGTAGACATGTCGTAGTCGTTTTGTACAAATCGCCGTATAACATTACGGCTAGCCATTTTCAAAAACATGGCCGTTTTGTTTTGTTTAATCATTAGCCATTTGGATTGTCTTTGCGAGACGTTCTTCAGTATTGCGGCTGACGTTTAGCCTCATTAGATTTTTTGATTTAGGCGCATTTACGCGCCTTCACTGGCACTGGGTGGGATCCAGTGGTGTGTGGGACACTCGCGGCACATGATAGTGCTGAATACCCATAAAAACCACCGCGAGTGCCATCAGTGCCGCCCTTGGTGAGATGCCCCGGAACAACAAATCATCAGGGCACCTTGACGGCTAGTCAGCCCCCTAAGGGACTAACTCCACCTCCAGAGATGGGGTTGCCACGCACTAGATGACAACCCCAGTGTTTGTATATTGCTAGCCGTAATGGAATGTAGCCATTTAGACGATCCGACTGCGACCAGATATATGTACTTCGAATAAGGTTCATAACGTCACCACTATCCCGGGGTTTCACCCCCGTAACTCCGGTCCATGAGTAAAGAAAAGGAATAGAGACAAAGCCTCATACGATCGCGTCGATCGCGTTCGCTGCAAGCAGACGGCGGATGTGTGCATGTCATGCATGTCATGTACGCCACCGAATAAAACCGATTTACGGTCACTCAGCCCGTTGACAAACGGGTTTGCATAACGCTCGCGTCTTATTTATGTTTCTTTTTAAATTGTTTTAAACGAAGCAAATTGTACCTAAATAATTATACATAAAAGTGTAAATATAGATTTAACTTGTAAAATTGTTATTTCATATTTCAGCTATCCAGTTAAGTTCAGGTACATTTGATAAATTTTAATAAGATTATCCGATACAGAATTTACTTTCTATAAAAAGGCACAACACATTGTTAAATACCAAATATAATAAAATTATAAAAATAAAAAATAGAGTAAGCAATTTGTAAATACCTAAGTTTAATCTGATTCTTTTATTATCTTATGTTTGTCTTTATGATATAATTTATAAAAATAATACGACGTTAAAAGTATTTTATTTTATTTTATTCCCTTGTGCCAACCCTACTAAATAGATATCAATTTTGCGAGCTCTTTAGGAGTTTATCCTTTGTCTGTGTCTTTACTCTGTGTTTATATGCCGTGCCGTCGACAATGAATAAAAATGCTATACTATAAAAGTATTTTTTCAACGTCAACAAATAATCTATCACTGGCAAAACAAACTCCGCGACCAATGGGATAATGATCAATCATAATAAGTATAGTTCAATACTAAAAATGTACAACAACATTTATATAATTAAACAAGAAATAATAAAATTTCACCGAAATAGCCTGAGAGGAGCGTCTTAATGCCAAGTCCCACAATGTGTGGTATCTGTCTGGTTATAATATTCTTCACATTCTCTTAAATACACGAAAACAATATATCCTTCACCACAGAGACGTCCCTTAACAACATTTTTGAATTTATTAATTGACAGGCTTTCTAAGCTTTCTGGGATCCTGTTGTAAAGGCGTACGTATAAATGGTGTGCAATGATCAAAAAGTGACAAAGAAAGCATATTAATAAACATAGTAACAGCACTGTGCTGTTACTATGTCCCATTAGAGGACACTTAAGAATGCGTATCTAAATAGACGTAATTTATTATCCACATAAATCCGAACTTACATCATCCTCGAGGCACCTACAGCTTTTCGCAACGGTTAACTGTTACGCACATTAACTTTTAATTAAAAAAATACGCAAGCGATACTGGCAATCAAAACGTTTTTTATTAATATCATAAGTTTCATGCGAATTTCATACGTTTGTGCGGCTAGATCCATTTAACAACCTGCTGTTACACGTGACTTTTTCGGCGTGGACTACAGAAGAAACCTGAGGACAAGTTATCATTCCTATTGCCTACGTGTTGTTCTGATGTATAACCTACATTATTTAAGTAACATTTAAATCCATGCAGTAGTCATTTACATGAAAGAATAACAAACATTTATACACATATTACAAACTTTTACATTTAAAATTTTAGTACGATTTAAAAATGGGAAATAGTAAGCTGTATGAAGGTGACGCTGCGGTGCAATCAGATTGCGCTGACCTATTCTTTTTTATACATATAAGATGAACAAACGAGCAATCGGAGCATTTTTACGACTACTGATGCCCGTGAACATCCACGTAATTGTGCACGTAAATGACATTGCTTGGCCTATATTATTGAAATTGAAAAAAAAGTTTATAGCGGGTATCTCCGACGTGGGCGCGATGAAAACACTTAATTTAAACTTAGCCGCTAAGACAAGCATAAGTGATCATTATACATATCCAATATGTGATATTAAGCAATAAACAATAAACAGTGGATGTATACAAATTTTAAAGTTCCATGGCCTAATGACAAAAAAAGGAACCCTTATATCTCCGTCATGTCTATCTGTCACAGGCGTTTTATTCGGATAGTACTCTATGAACCGCTACAAAATGATGTAGAATAGTTTGTAAAATAATTTTTTTAAGGGTTAGGACTCCACAAATATAACATAGAGATGAAAAAATCGAGATTTTGGTTAATATATATGTATAGGGTGTTATTCTCCTGTAGCTTTTGAGTTGGCGAAGGAAAACAAAATAAAAATGGGATTATAGGATACAATATGAAGTTCAAAAATTGTTCTGTTCCGTATAAAATATTCTACAAAACGACGCGTAAAAAACAAATGAATCGACACGGATTAATCAATAAGATATATCAAGTTATTTTATTTATTTTCTCTCGCAAATTACAAGAAGTCACTCTTAATAGTTAAAACAGTGATTGTGTCCAGAGGGATACTTGTGGAAGACTCGACCCCAAACTAGATTTAGATCTGTATCTCGGGATCCAGGCCTCCCAGTCCCAGATCTTCCATTCTATCTATATTCAGTATGGTACTATCATCATCATCCGGACGAAGTCCACTACTGGACATTTGCCTCCCCCATAGAACGCCATAGGTCACGGTTACGGGTCGCTTTCGGTCTTCCGGTGCAGTGCCACCATTCAAGAACCTTTCGTCCACGATTATCGGCAATGTCGCATGCCCATTGCCAATTCAGCTTGCCCTGTGTAGAGTCTGACTTATGTAGGTTAGCCTGGTTCTCTTGCGGAATTACGAATTTCGGACCATAGCTCGCATACGGTACACAGTTAAGTATGGAGCGGAGTGTCGATACCAAATAACGCGTTATGACGAGGATCGAAACTCATCACCTTCCTGGCCACTGGCCGTCGTATAACCCAATGGGTTATAACTTATAACTTAGCGCTATGCCTCTAGAGAGCAGGTAACCTGCCATTTATGTTCACGCTAATAATTCACCAACAAAGACACGCCACTACACCATTATGAACTCACCTCAAGTTTGGAATGTGAACGCGTGAATTTGAATATTTAGCTCGGAAACATCTATCTATTCATACGTGTTATAAAACGGTCACCAAAAGCTGTATGTCTGTGTGTAGTTGTTTTTTAATATACTAAAGGGATTTTATGTGATATTATCCCCATGGACAGAGCTATTCCAGGAGATTTAGTGAATAATTTATTCACGGGCGCAGCCGGGACTGATCGGTAGTTTATAATAAAGCGATAGAGATTTTTTATAGTATAAGGGTTAAACGAACATTAGGAAACTTTTGATGACTACCGACGGTATGACCGTCGGTAGTCATCAGCACAAATAGAAGTTCTGCATGCCTTTCTTTCCCCTTTCCTGCAATGGACAACTCGTGACTCAGGAACCGCACGCGACAGCGTAGCCGTCACTTTGCAGCTGCAACATGTGAGCGAGAGGTAAATCCCCCGTTGTGCCCGTCCAAATCGGCTGCAATGAAGTTTTATTATTTAAAAAAATGCTATTTATTCATTTTGTGAGAGACAAACAAGCAGAAGATCATATGATGGCAAGTCGAAATCCATATACATCCGCAGCCAGAATTTCGAAGATTACTTCCAGAATAAAATTTTCCTCCCATGTATTGTTTTAATAAAATGTAATTATAACATAACTTATATCGAATCATTAGTCCCGCTGAGTTTGTTTCGCCGGTTCTACTCAGGTCAGGGTTAAGGTTGAACACGAAGTAGTAAAGTAACGACGACGATCGGAAAACGATTTGTAAATTTCCTATTTTGAATGAAATATTTTGGTTTTCATTGAATCCAGGTGATAATATTAAAATGTATCCCTTTGATTTCCCATTCCCCGAAATCACACCGATCACGACACCATAGGAATCCTTTCCCCCCTGTATTATGTGTGTGAATCTCCCCCGTGCCGGCCCAAAGTGACTGCAATGCACCATTAGCGCTGTTACAAATAAAATAATTAGCGATCCCCCCGCGTATAATTGCACAACCAGCCCGTTACACCATTTCTTGTTTATTCCTCCACAATGTCCAGATCCCCATAAAAACACCAATAAAACGTGGCCCATCAAATGTACACGTTTATTGGGTAACACCGACACCGTTGAGGATTTCTGTACCAACATGAACGTTACTGACTATCGACTACTCATCATCAGATCTTATTCTTGAAGCGATAACACCTTATAATTCCATACAGGTAGTAGCGTGCACGATAAATTAAAACGTCATAGTAACGTTCCGAATGGACGGAGCCTACGAGCAAGAGAACGTAACAAGTCATCGCTTTCACTCCATCAGTTAGAGAATAGTTATCAAGTCCGTAAATAAATAGTTAAGACGAACGAGCAGGAGTCAGGGACTACCGACGCCATGTGGACTACCGAAATAAATGGAAACATGAATGTATTTAAAACGCACATTTTTCAACGATCAATGATGATGAGAATCAATTATTTTTGTTAATCCAAAAGGCACTACGCGCCGCGTAGCTGCGTTCAACGTGACGGTGACGACAAACATGTCTACGAAAATCGCTCTACGCGTGACACTCTTACGCGAAACGCCCTACGCGTGACGCGCCACGCTTTATAATGACGCGATGTGTGTGAATTTTGTACGCCCAAAAAGCGCTTAATGCGCTCAAAAAAATAAGCCATGATACAAATATCCTGTCGTATAACAGTCTTTACGACACTAAAAAAAGAATAGAAAAGCCCGCGGCATCACATCACACAGACTATAAAGTATTGTACACAGCCGCCCGTACGTGGGACAGAGATATTTGCGAGGCTATCTGCTCACTATTTATTGCGCTGTTTCCACAATAACTTTGTTAATTAACAATGCAATGTTGAGAGCTCTTTATTGCATATATGTCCTGTTGCATATCTGCTAAGATATTAGGTCCTGACATATGGAATTGGCGTTTTTCGTACTGGCCAATTTAATCACGAATTTCTCCTTCTTGGTAAGGAATTCAAAATTCATATTTGTACAGATATTTATTCATGTATTATTTGTGCTTCGATGAGCGTCCTTCATTTGTATTTCTCTCTCTCTCTCTCTCTCTCTCTCTCTCTATTTTTTATGTACATAAAGTCCTAGAGGAAGCAAGTATACAGAGTCCGACGCCACTAATTTTCTAGTATAAGGAGGTAGCTGCCACAAACGCGACTACATCGCTAGTCACTTTGCGAGTTAGGTAACATGTGAGCGAAAAGTACATTCCCAGTCATGTGCGTCCAACACGGCGGGAATGCAAGATATCCCCTACTGACTGTCTGTTAGAAAGCTATCATGCCACCATCATCATCAGTCCACAACTGGGGGTAAGATTTTTTCAATGAACACCAAGACGATCAATCTATTGCCACTTGCATCCATCCAAGATGGCCAATACATGGATATCGTCCTCTCATACAATAAGAAAAGATAAAGTGAATATGTAAAAATCGATATTCAAATATCTCTATTCGATACAATCGCTCGTGTAATAGAGCAGTAACGTATTTTGTACGATAGGCATCGACTAGTGAAGGTGCGATTTAATCGAACATGAACGTATCGCCGAACATACATATTGATATTATTGATGGTCTGTATCTAATCCGCGCCGAGTAATAGTTATAATGAATTAAGGTACTCTACGACCCAGGAGCACGATAGAGTACTACTATCTATGCAATATATAACATTGTACATTGTTAAGTGTAATGTTAATTACTCCACCGAAACGGTTTCATCGATTTTTGCCAAATTTAGTTCCATCTACTTTTAATACATATGTCCACACAAGAACCACAATATTCAGGGGGTATTGTGGTTTTTGTGTGGACATGTTTGCTGTGACTGTGGTTTGAGAAATAGTCGCGTAAACTTAAGGCAATATAAATATTTTCATTCGATTGTACATCGATGTATGATATTCGTGTTTTACAAAATACACTACACCCGATCTTAACAGAGCTACAACTCTTTTCCTTGTATAGCATAAGGTGGACAAACGACCTATCGGAGCCTTCTCGCGACTACCGACGCCCATTAACATCGGCATAATTACTATGCCGATGCATTGCCATCCGTACACGTCCCACCGGCTACTCACAAAACGCACACACCGAAGATGACACTATACGCCGGCATTATGTGAGCGAGAGTTACCTACCCGGTCGTGCCTGTGTACAAAGCACAGCACTACCTCTTACAATGATACAGTCACGCTGGCTAAGTTTTATGCTGATTTTACATAGAGTCAATCATACGAGAAGAAGAAATTTTACAATAGCAATATTCATAGCATATCTCATATCGGTGAGCAAACATCCGTTACTCGCAGGCTGGGAATATTTGTTTATTTTGTGCCGGCTACCGCGCACCGCATCCCACGGGTCAACCTAACATATAACTCGCTATTGCCAGTAATAAGATATCCGAACGCAAATAAACGAGTCCCGAGCTGTAGCTTGAAACTTTATTGTGTATCCAATACACTTACGGACGACTTTATAAATAGACTGGCTGTTATGAGGATAACTTCGATTACTACACGTGTGGAACTTTTATACATATTTTGTTAACAAGTCACACCACCCCGCGGTTACACCCGTCTAACTCTGCTCCTGTTAGTCATAGCGTCGTGGTATATGACCTATAACCTTCCTCGATAAGTGGACTGTTCAAAATATACAGAACTTTTCAATTCAGTAATTCCTGAGATTAGCACGTTCATTTTATATTATTACTATCGATCAAGCTTGTGAATCTCGATGACTATTACACATACGGAACTTTTAAACAGCTTCAATTAACAATGAAGTTGTGCATCTCTGCATGTTGTAGGATGTAATTCTATAAAGGTAGCGTCGCTGCCACTTCAATAAAGATGTCAAACTTGTGTTATTCTTACAATAAAACTACTTTTCCGGATTATTTCGCGGTTTATTTAATTATTTAACTAGCCCAGCGTATAAGAAGCTTTATGGTAACCATGGTTCGTTTACGGGTGGACAGTCCACCCGTGACCATGGTTGCCGCAAAGCTTCTGAAACGTTGGGTTAGTTAAATAATTAAATAAGCCGTGATAAAATCCGGAAACGTAGTTTTATTGTAAGAAGAACGCAAGTTTGTCATCTTTATTGAAGTGGCACTGACGCTACTTTTACAGGACTACACCCCACTACATTACTAGATGCAGAGATTCACTGGACTGTCCATCGGTGACTATAGTTGCTGTAAAGCTTCTGAAACGTGGGGATAGTCAAATAATTAAATAAACCGCGATAAAATCCGTAAAAGTAGTTTTATTGTAATGAGTAACATTCGCGTAACCTTAAGACATCAATATTTGCGTTGTTCTATTAGTACCTTTTTATCATGATTCAATTGAGATTATTTCTAAAAGTTTACGGGCTATCGTACGCATCCCACGGCTAAATCTAATAAATAGCTCGCTATAGCCTGTAATAAGATCCCCGAGAATCCCGTGGTATGTTTGAATGTTGTGACTTGCAAAGTGCAATTGATATTTTTAAATCCGGTTTTTGGCTTCCCCACCGAAAGAAGGAGTGTGGGACGGCCTCCTACTTGGTAGATTGACGACTTGGTTAACGTGGCAGGGAGCCGATGGATGCAAGTGGCTCGTGACCGTGACCTGTAGCGCTCTGTGAGGAAGGCCTATATCCCGCAATGGACTTCGTCCGGCTGATGATATGATGTTCCAGACTTATATATTTCTGAAAGTATTTTGTAAAGGTAGGCCGGTGGTACTAATGAATACACTATACCAAAACGAGTAACAATTTACGTTGCTATCCTAGAATAGAATATATATTTAATAAGATAAACGAGAAAAATGCATGAATTTATCAATCAACAAATTATTTCGCCTAGTCTTTACGTACATACAAACTGAAACTATGCATACGCTTGTTTTTCTTTCACACACAAAAATGATGTTCTTAAGTTTACACGTATTTTACTTAACTACAATGAAACTACTTTCACGAATTTTATCGCGGTCTATTTAATTATGCAACTAGCCCAATGTTTCAGAAGATTTACAGCAACCATGGTCACGGGCAGACTGAGATGACATGTGTTCTGATGTCATATTGTATTAAAGGTACCCATGTAATTATAATTATTTAGATGTTCCAATTAACGCAAGCAATACTTGTTATATCTTGCTGTCTTGAGGTGTTATGTTTACCTTTTGATTTGATTATGTTTACCACTGGGTCCCAAGCAGAGGGAAGAACCCAGCCGTCTTCTCTATTGACACTTGGATGTTTTTTAATTTCAATAGCCTCACGGATCATCCTTGGAAGGAATCGGTGTTCCCTAGTGAGCATTTGCGCTTTAACAAATCTAATGTAATGAATGGCAGGTGCCAACTTCAGGGCGCAGATTTTGTAACATGTCGGTGTTTCATATCAGCTATATGTACTTTAACGCGAGTTTTTATAGATCTTTTACTTTGCTCCTTATAAGAGACGATGAGACATATATCTAGCTAAGTTGGTAACGTGGAGGTTAGGCGGCGTGATACGCCTGATGTCGCGGGTTCGAATCCCGCCTAGGTCATGGATTTATTATATGTATGTATATAATAAAAATCTAAAATATACAACATTTCTTAAATTTATAACAATATTAAATATATTTCCGTTGTCTAGTACCTGTACACTAGTCCACAGATATTATGTTATGTTGAATGTTTTGATCATCGGCAATCCCAACAACACATTCAGTCATACAGTGTATAGAAAACATACCCATACATTGATCGGTATCTAAGCGGCAATTCTCATCACCATCCAACACAGTTGTCTACCGCGGGTAAATCTTTGTTTCAGAGAGCACGAAGCAACGCCTGGATACCGAACTTCCACATGTCAAGCAAGTTCTGCGAGACAACAAGCTTCGGGTTCCCTGTCTGCTCCACAGAAACCAGCCACCATCGAGCGCTTACCTGCTATATTACCATATTTAAAATGGGGTTACTGATAAAGTTGGCTATATTCTCAAACGAGTTTCAATAAAAACTCATTTTAAGCCGCCAAAGAAAAGAAGTTTAGTCAATTCCTACCATCAGTGAAGTGCCATGTCCCTCTGCAAGATGCAGTGTACAGGCTTGGTTGTGACTGTAGACTCTCCTATATAGGGCAAACTAAAAGATCTACAAAAACTCGCGTTGAGGAACATATAGCCGATATGAAACACCGACGTGTTACAAAATCTGCGGTCCGTGAGCATGCTGAAGTTGGCCCCTGCCATTACATTAGATTTGATAAACCGCAAATCCTCACTAGGGAACACCGATTCCTTCCAAGGATGATCCGTGAGGCTATTGAAATTTAAAAAAAAATTAAAATTTCAATAGAGAAGATACTGGGTTCTTTCCTCCGCTTGGGACCCAGTGATACGCATGATCAAATCAAAAAGTAAACATAACACCTCAAGATAGCAAGATATAATAATTACTGTTTGCGTTAATCGGAACAACTAAAATTATAATTAGTCGGGTACTTTTAATACAATATGACATCAGGACATCTGCCATCTCCGTGTGCCCGTGACCATGGTTGCTGTAAAGCTTCTGAAACGTTGGGCTAGTTAAATAATTAAATAAACCGCGATAAAACCCGTAAAAGTGTTTTTATTAGAATACACAAAACAGCTGAACAGTTTCATATAAAATTAGCAGTCCGTCTTGGCTTCGCACGGATATTTCACGAAATATGGCAAAAATTCATAAAATATAAAAATTGTAAATTCATTGTAATAATAATAAAATTAAATTTATGACAGACCAACGTCTGTCGGGGCAGATAGTTGTCACTTATTTCTGCTACGTTATCGAAGTTACAAAATGATCAAAACATTTTAGAAAAGTTATATAGCCTATGTTCATTACAAACTTATATAGGACTATAAAAGAATTTGTCAAATTGTTCACATAGCTTCGGAGCCTATCCAAGGCGAACACAAGAACACTCAAATGTTTCCTCTTTATAATATTAGTATAGACTAGTATAGATGTTGATTTGACAACGATGTACATTACAACATGGAACGCATTAAAATCACTTGTTATGCCGAAAATGATCATTCATTTCGGTATAGCAAATAATAAAAGAAATTATTTAACTCTATATTTAGTAAGAGATAGTGGCATGCAATATTTCTCGCTTACATTATACCGTCGTAAAGTGACATCTTCGGTGTCGCGTGTCGTGTGGTATTTTGGTAGCCGGTGGCACATTGGAGAGGTGGAAGAAAGCATCGTGCATTGGCATAGTAATTATGTGGATGTTCATATGCGTCGGTAGACAAAATAAATATAATTATAAACCCTTATCGCCCATCCCTTGGTATGTATTTTATGCGGATGAAATCACAAAGCACAGCTAGTTTTATATAAGACAAGGTAACACAAGCATACACAGTGAAAATACAACACAAAGATTGTTACAATCATTAAACGTAATTGAATTAAAACAATCCACTTTCAGGTCAAGCAAATGATGAATGATGTAGCGGCCACTAGCCGGCGCCGGCCGCTCACGTACGGAACCGTTGCCACCGGAGGCGATACTTCGGCTAATTTGAACACAGGCTCTTATGTAGAACAGTAGGGTCTGCGGTGTCAGCCGTGCGAGCTCAGCGCGGGAGTAAGCCACTGAGTGGATCACGCTTTGTCATTGTAGCAGTCGATGCCCGTTGGCGTATCATGCCATGGCCTTAAATAATGATTGTGTACTTTGTTTCTGACTATAAGTAAATGTTACAAACAACAATAAGTTCGACGACCGGCTGGCTCAGCTGGTAACGTGGCAGTTAGACTGCGTGCTACGCCACAGGTTGTGGGTTCAAGTCCCGAATAGATCATGGATGTTTATATATAGTTACTGTATGTATTTCTATAATAAAAATCTTAAATATATACAATTTCTTAAATTTATAAGAATATTAAATATATTTCCATTGTCTAGCATCTGTAACACAACTCGTTACGGTACTTAGCACAGGTCTAGGCTAACGTGGTGTGATAAGTCCACAGATATTATTGTCATTGTTATTATTATTTTCTGTCGCTCACCTTTGGTCAGGGAATCAAATAAGAAGAGACATAAAATTTGACCATGTCTGTCTCTCTGACCGTCTGTCCGTATGTTTATATAGTCTAAGCGGGCAAACGAGCACTCAGTGCTTAATGATGTCTACCAACAGCTTTCAAGTTCCGTGACACCTTTCCGAACTTATGCCAGATGGCATAAAATAGAAACTTTAGAGTTTGACCATGTCCGTCTGTACGTCCGTATGTCACAGACGTTTTACTCAGAGATTATGGGTACTCGTATCTTTGAGAATTGCATTTGCTATTATTTTGTGAGATATTCTTTCTGAACTGATTCTGACAGATAATACTCATCTAAAATACACATTAAATTTTGAATCTTCCACAAACACTGCAAACAAAGCGGTCTCCCATCCACCCATCCACGCGCGCACGTTAAGCAGCCGGCACAGATAACATTGTCTACGAACAAAATTATTGGATCATAGGCGACGTCCTATTGTTTATGGCCCGGGCGGGACTCACGGTGCAATTTCACGGAACATTTACCAACAATTTGCGGCCCTCAGAGCGATAAGTAAGTGGCCGGCCGTTACTCAAATATCATGTGCATACAGCTTTCTTCGAAAGACTATTTTCTAAACAACCACGAAGCACTGAATATTACTTTTCTGTGTAGACGTATTAGGTTCACGCGAATGTCACTCATTGTAACAAAACTACTTTTACGGATTTTATCGCGGTTTATTTAATCGTCTAACTAGCCCGAGATGTTAGATGAACTAAACATAACGCTTCAGGACAGCAGGATATAATAAGTACTGTTTGCGTTTATCGAAACAACTAAGTAATTATGATTCTACGGGTACTTTTAATGTCTTATGACAACAGGACATCTGTCATCTCAGTCCGCCCGTGGCCATGGTTGCTGTGAAGCTTATGAATCGTCGGGCTAGTCAAATAATTAAATAAACCGCTATGACATCCTCAAAAGTAGTTTTATTTTTACTTTTCTATGCGTTTTTTTTCATTACATAAAGAGCTTTACACTTAAGGGGGGGTATAATATTCAGTCTCCCACAGGAGACGACATAGCTATCACTTCACGCTGGTGTACGCAATACTATTAACCAGGTCATGTGTCCACATCAGCTGCGTTGCAGCAAAGGTGTATGTTCAACTAACAGTTAAGGTGATAGAAACGTATTAAGTTTTATGGAACGCTAGTTTTAGGCCATGAGAGGTTACATCAACATTGTATTAGTTTTTGACTCGCCAACTAGTAGTAGTAAGAGGTAGTGCCATGATGCATTGCTGACGAAATGGTCGGGCATGACCGGAGGAATACCCGTTTATGGGCGTCGGTACACGTCAGAAGACACCGATTGTCTACTATACTATAAAAAGAATAACAATATTATGTGGATAGAACTAAATATTAAGATAATGTACACTGTGAATAATTACAAGGATTCATAATCATCAGCATCAGCTGGACGACGTATAATCATCAGCATCAGCTGGACGACGTATAATCATCAGCATCAGCTGGACGACGTATAATCATCAGCATCAGCTGGACGACGTATAATCACAAGGATTAATTAATTTAATTAAGCAGAATGAAGGTCTACCACTGTAACTATTAATACTAACGAACCTTGGAATCCAAAATATTCCCACTCAACCCTCCTTCCTGCAATTAAATAAATACAATCGTAATGAAATCAACGTTCTACACGATTTTTAGCCCCGAAATGTCAATAAAAACCACGAAACGATCTTATTTTTATACCAGGGGTTTCCAAACTTTTTTGTCCGCGCACCCATTGGTTTAGTATAAATTGTATCTCGCACCCCAACTGACCCATTTTGGAGGTTGAAGAATAACGCACCTGCATACTGCACATTATGCGGACGTTAATGGGCATTGGTAGTCATGAAATGGCTCCGATTTCGCCTCTGTTATAAAAAATAGCTACTGGGAATAGTGTTCTTGCATAGAGATAACATAATAAATGAAAGATACGGCGCTCCCTTCTCGCAGGATAGTCTGGACCGAAGTGATTCTCTCATAAATTACGAGGCCTAAGTTAAAATGTATAACATATGTATGTTTGTAAATCAATGAATATTTACCGTATTTTGTGAAATATCCATGCGAAGCCGGTCTAGACTGCTAGTGATGCGAACCTCACATCAATTTGCTGTCGGTGATCTTGGTAATCGTCACTCAATGAGAACACATTTGGCGCACACTTTGGGAACTTTTGTCATCGAAATGTTTACGACAAACTTCCTCACAGAGCGACGTTATGTCAAAGTGAATAGCAGGGTATCGGAATCATTTAGCATAATTAACATAACTTTTGTAAATACCTGGTACATACTTTGTATGCAAATGTTTCGTTAAAATGCAGGTGCTTTTTTAACCGTCCCAAATCATAATACCTAACGAGTATTTGTGTCCATAATAATTGTTTGACTTGTTTTCTTGCCTTTTTTTGTCGTCGTTATAACAGAACATTAAACGTAAAATGATGACGAAGCCTCTGACTACTATTATGTTATGCGAATAGGCCACCCTTTGTTCCTCCCCTCCAATGGTCGACTGCCTACTTACAAGCTCCACAAAACCCGACAGCATACTTGTCACTTCACGGCGGTGCCATATGAGTGAGAAGAAGTAGAAGTCCAATTTGACCGCAGGACAACATGGCACTAACTTACCAAAAAAATATTGGGCAAAACAAATCGCGATAAAATCCTTTAAAGAAATTCCAACGCCGGGTTTGTTAATCAGAAAAACTTCCAATCTATTTTCTAAAGTTATTCAAGAGTTCCCGAGTTTCAGCTGTGAACTGACCACCATTTCTAGTGGATAAAATCCCCCTAGACTTCACCCAATCCCTCCTTGCCCAAAGCTGGACACTCCTGGGAACGGCGATAAAACGCGCACGAGCACCGTATTACCGCACGAGCCTCATCTCAGTTTCTGCGCACCACAATTACGCTCAATCAATGCGGTACTGGTTTATTGAAAGCCATCGAGGGGCGGGGGATATTAAGATGATGGCCTCGTAATTCGACGGCCCGCATACCCGCGGGGATAACAACGTGTAATGACGAACACCTCAAACATATGGGAAACAGCATTCGTATCTATGTATCATTTCCATCTGTTGGTCGTCTAGGCGAATACCCAGCTAGATGGAACAGTTACCTGTCTGTATACTCATTGCTAGCCGACCACGCCATGCTGTTATAATCAAAATAAAATATAGCTTATATTTTAAGTAGGACCAATTTTTTTTTGCGCGGGCATTTTCGCCCTGCCACCGGTCCTGGATGGGATCCAATGGGTGTGTGTGACTCGCGCATAAGTCGACCCACTAAAACTATGGTGCTATCGACAACCTATGTCAAGGTGCCCCGGGCCTTTCAGCAACAGGTCACCTCGGCGACTGGACAGCCCTTCATGAGGGACCAGACAAAGTCAGAAAATGTCTGATATATCTTGTCGGATGCAATGTAGGGTCCGCGAAATAACGTATGCCAAATTTCACCAAAAACGGTTCAGTAGTTTTGGAGTCCATCGCGGACATGAGTATTAGTATAAAGATAAGATATATGAACAATTACTAAGACAAGAAATAGATATAATTATTTCCTTTAAAATAATCACATCCGGATAGATTTCAAATACGGCCATCTCGATTGAGACTAGCCGATTGCACTGAACATAATATATTATACACAAGTGCACAAGTGCGTGCGTGGGCACAAATGTCCCCTCTATTCCCTCAATATCTGAGTATCCTATCCCGATGGGACACCAGTCCGACACGACCGGAGAGACATCAGGCCAGGACCCGAGGAGACAATGATTGTACAAGCGTACTCGTATGGCATTAACATATCCACTCGTTAAGCTCATGTTCAATAGAAGTATTTCGTCACTGTAGCACGTGCACATCTACAGCCTATGAATATTTCAAATGATTATTAGAATGCGATTGCGCAATATACATCGTGTAGATATTGTATATACTAAATAATAGCCTATGAAATAGGTTTTTTGGCCCATAACCTAATATATCGATTACGCTAGGTGCATGCATGAAGGTACGACGTCATAGTAACGTTCCGAATAGGCGAGTGTGAGCGAGAGAGCGTAACAATTCGTCTCTATCACTCCATCTGGCGATGCGTTCACAGATCAATTAGAGAACCGTCATCGCATAAAATTATATCATCCGTAAACCAGCTTACAGACACTTAAAATTTTACAAAGCAGTACAAAAATATCGTATAAATATTTCTCTCTATTGATTTTACAAATAGGTTTTTTTGTATATAAGCTTTTTTTTTCTTTATCATAGCCTTTTGATGACTCCCGATGCCATGGACATTCGCATGATTGTTACGCAGATGCGTTGCCCTCCTATCATCACCCCCCCAATGGGCCACCGGCTACTCACAAACCACTCGAAACGCGACGGCAACGGTGTCACTTGACGCCGGTGTCAAGTGAGCGAGAGGTACATCCCCGGCCGTGGCGGCCCAATTCCGTTGCAAAGGAGGATGTAGTATCACGCACCATGCATGGTACTACCTCCTCCTATGCAGCATGGCACTACCTCTTCCTATATCCGTACGTTAGTTGTTATATATATATATATATCATGTAAAGCTGCTTAACGGATTTTGGATGGAATTAAGCACAGATTTAATTAAGCAACGATTATAATCTTAAAAATTAAAAGGAGCATTTATGCGGAGAAATATTAATGATGATGGAGGTGGAATGTGTATATTTTATTGCTACTAATATTAGATAGTAAAATACTAATTACTATCTATACTAACTAGTACGCATTAAAGCGATGTTAATAGGAATAAAAAACATAGCAATAAAATTTGCGAGTCTAATGAAATATATAATTTATTGCACAGTAACAAAGTTTAATACTCACTAATTTTAGCCTAATAAAATTGCATTGCAATCATCATCATCATCATATATGAACAAAGGTCATATGTAATTAGCGCCAGGATTAACAATGACCAGCTAATGTCTAACCCAGACAGCTGCACGGGGATTATGATCCTACCTACAGACTAATAATCGGCAACCACTTAATTTTACCCAACGCATCCTCCCCAAAATTGTAATAATAATAATGCAATGTTCTAGGACGATCTCCGTGCAGTGGCCGGTCCGGGATGCTTGCGAGTAGCAGGAGATCGGTCGTCTTGGCGTTCATTGAGAGAGGCCCAGGTCCAGCTGTGGACCGATAAGGGCTGATAATGATGATGATGAACGGTCTATTAACAATCACTTCCCTAAGGCACGATGCCAAGGGTCATCCCACACCAGAAGCCCGCCGAGTTCGGGACAGTCTGCCACCTTACGATTCCCGTCCTCTCTCCTTTCGGATCCTCTTATTATAGTGGTACAAAGATCATCCAGTGGTGTGTGGGGCTCGCGGTACATCATAGTGCCGAATACCCACATAAAACACCACGAGCGCCATCAGTGTGGCTTTTGGTGTGGTGCCCCGGAACGACAAATTATACGAATAAGAGTGGTACAAAGAGCAGTCTACTGCTCTTTAGACCCCTCTTCTTATAAGAGGGGTACAAAGAGCTCCCGCCTCCTCGGTTCAATATGCTTGGCTACTGAGCCCCACCGCCACGACAAGGCACCGTTCAACGTGGTGAGGAACTTTGGTAACCTACTAGGTAGGGTACAAGTAATCCTCTGTCCTTGTAATTCTCACACTTTTACCTGTTTAGAGTCGCGACTGCCTACTTCGAACACTCTATACTATTCTACTTCGAGCATTACCCATTTCGAGCACAGTCCATAAAATGATTGACATATTAGTTTTTTCTAACGTGTGTCCTTTCATCTAATTTTGAATAACAAGACGTTGCACTAAAAATTCTGACATTCGGACTGCGCGCAAAACTACAAACCACGAATCTTCGACCGCCAGTTTGTTACCTCGTATTTGTAATTTTGCTGTGCTATCTAAGCGGATTGCCACATTGTGTTTATTGCTGGCCCGGCTGTCAGACGGACATGATAGGTTGCAAAGGCGTGGCTGCCAGTCGCCCGGGACCACCGCGGAACACGTGAGAACTAATGGGCGTTAAATCCCGACAGTGTTTACACGAGCTCCAATCCATGATTGATTTCATCTTGTAAATAAACATCGAGCTTATGAAATCCGAGTCGTATACGAGAAGTGAATAATGTTAACATTATTAGGCGGTAGATACGATTTGATTGTTTTTCATAGGGTAGGGACTTCAATGCCGCGTGTTTTAATAGTGAGCATGCTTAGCCTCAGGCGTGAGATCCCGAAACCTCGTCGTTGTTAGGATTTTTCAATGTCTAATAACACTTTGGAGTTAGGAATTTGGCGGTATTACATCCCCTTGCCTTCGAGAATACGTTAATCCTTTCCTGCGCTTCATTTCTCTCCGGTCGTGTCGGATTTACCGTCCCATCGGAACAAGGGAGTGCACCATAGTGCACAAGTGTCCGCGCATACACTTGTGCACTATGGTGTCCTGCGCTCTTCCTTGTAGAGATGGTTCCTGAAATTCGGCTAGCAACTGTTATTATTACGAAGTAGAGAGCAAACGTGCAGAAGTTATGTTAGTTTAGGCCCATATACAATTATATCTACTCGCAGATGCGTTGTCGAGGTATTGAAATAAAAACGAACCTTACAGACCTAGCATATATTTTTTTAGATTTATAACAACTTCGTTTCGTTTCTATAGCTGATATCGTGGTGCTACCTAATCTGTCATATGAACTCTGCAACCCAGAAGACAAGCCATGTTCCAGATGAGCATTACTGTAAAACTAAAATTACGCGGAAAATATCTTACAACTAGAGTTATTTACCTTTTTGTTGAATAACCTACATAAGGTTTCAGATAAAAGCAAAGTTTTACAATTTTACAAATTTAACAATTTGTGATAAAAATACACGGTGTCATGAAACCAGGAGACATCAGGCCGGAATTCCAGAATTTTCCAAACTAAACCACTGCTAGTCGAGAAAATATTTTTCCCATATAACAAGGCAAGCCGCGTAATTACTTTGCCTATGTGTTGCCATCCTTTCCTCCTCGCCTCCAATGGGCCACCTAAAAACCGCACGAAATCGGACACCGAAGATGTTATTTTACGGTTGTACATGTGAGGGCCGCCGGACGTACCGCCCCCGGTCGCGCCAGCCCAATACCGCTGCAGTACAGCATCGCACAACCATAGTTATGGGTCTCAAAAAGCACAATGATAATGAATCGTACAAACATTAAAATATCACACTTGTATCGGATCCTAATAGCATTAACATACAGAATTCACAATTTACAATTCCGAGCGTGTTGCTTCGCAACTGGCAAAGGAATAATTGCCAACAGAACGACGCCCCCCGCGGCCCGCGCCCCCCTCCCGCGTTCTCACGAGTCGTTGTACCACGTCTCACAGACGACACGGATTTTAATCGCAACACCGAGTCATTGCTGATTTATCTGCCCGATGGGCAGCTCTTGGATTTCCCATTTCTATACATTAACTATCTATCTATCTATCTAGGCCGTTTTGTATCGCGTTACTTGCTGTGTCTAGTGTTAGGTTAGTTAACCTGCTGTGCCCGACGGTTCGGCCCCTATTGCTTTTCTCTTTGTTGATGCTGGGAGACACATTTACGCGCCTTCACCGACCCTGGGTGGGGTCCAGTGGTAGGTGGGGTATTCCCCACAAAAACCACCGCAGGTGCCATCA
Organism: Eumaeus atala; assembly: GCA_017140195.1. Classification (NCBI taxonomy): domain Eukaryota; kingdom Metazoa; phylum Arthropoda; class Insecta; order Lepidoptera; family Lycaenidae; genus Eumaeus; species Eumaeus atala. The sequence continues at coordinate 718,100 of JAFELO010001043.1, read as the reverse complement.
GTGCCGCCTTTGGTGAGACGATCGGAACTACTAATTATCAGGGCACTTCGACGGCTAGTCAGACTCCCAAGGAACCTACGCTTCCTCCACAGAAAGATTGCCTCGCGCCACGGGACAACACCACTAACTTTGGGACAGTGCAATGGGTTGAGGTTCCCATCCTCAACCCTTTCCCCTTACAAACAAGCTTCCTCTTGTTGCTCTTTTCCTCCCTCCCTCTTCTAATAAGGTTCAGTTGGCTTCGCCCTAGGTGACTCGGTTCACCCCAGGCTACTGAGGCCCACCGCCCCGACACGGCATAAACCATGGTGAGGGCGGTTTGGCCCCTTGTCTATCACATATCATCCAACATATATTCATTTTTTTGGGATAAAAGTAATTTTCATGTTATTTACAGATTATAATCTTTCATCATTATCACCATTATCAGCCCTCATTGGTCCACTGCTGGACATAGGCCTCGTTCAATGAACGCCAAGACGACCGATCTCCTGCTACTCGCATCCATCCCGGACCGGCTACTACACGGAGATCGTCTTCCCATCTGGTGAACGGTCGACCAACACTTCGTTTTCCTAAGCACGGCCTCCACTCCAGAACCTTACTGGCCCATCTGCCATCTGTACGATTATGACCTTTATCCCTATCAAATTTCACTTAAATCCGACAAGTTGTAAAAATACCTACATACAAACTTTCACATTAGTAGTATTAGCGACGTAACAGTAGGGTAAAGCTGATTGAAGCTGATTCAGTTCATGGCTAGTTTATTGTGTGTCGTCGAGTGTTACAGATATTGATTTACAAAAATACAAGATACACGATTCAATACTAAACGGTCATTTTAAGACGCCGTTGATTGTACATAGAGATGTTTTCGCATAGTCAATCTTACGCGCATGATTTTAGGTCGTCGTTACAAGGTGCTTAATTTGACATGTGCACATTTTTTTCGGAGGATTAGGGACGCTGAATGTGTATCTTGGCATTTTTGTGAATCAACTATTAGAGCCTAATAGTGCGAGCTTTGTAACTTAATTAGTACGTTCCTTTTCTACCGCTTGTCACAGCGTGGAGAGTCCGATTAAAGACGGTAGTAGAACCATACATCAGATATTCGCATAAAAGACTACTTCGGATATACGTTTATATCTGTCCTGCCCCCAACGTCATATTCGGGAGAGGCGGGAATGCTGGCCATGAAAATAGTTTTTAAATTAACTATTAAATCTCATCATACCGGAATGCACTTCTCCCATCTGCGGGTGAAAGCAGAATTGCTGCAGAGCAGGGATTGCTATTGGGCATAGGATTAAGACGAAAGAGGGACCTCATATGCCCAATAGCAATCCGATGAAGCTTTCAAATGGGTTTTCTTCGCTTACGCGACTAAGTACAAATCCGAAGAAAAAAAATCATATCTATATAATTATGAAAGACTATACAATACGATATGTTTTGGTACCCATATCTATGAAATACTAATAACAATAACATTAATAATTTTTAATAAAAGCAATATTAATTGTCTACTTTTACACGTACCATTCAAATCGCTGGAACTCTATAAAGTAATGAACAAGTTTAAAAATAAAAGAAGCAAAGGTTATAATAATTATTGGTTTATGACTTATAAGGTACTCGCAGCTCCCCGTTGACAAATATAAGCCATCGCGTATATTTCATTACCCAAGATAATATCGAATCACGATATGGCATTGGGGACTGGTGGGATAGAATCACAAACGAAATGTCAAGAAACCAATATGTACCCGCCTATGTAGGTCCTATCATTGTCTTACAATTTGTGATGCGCCAAGCGCCTTTGTACGTGTAGAGTAGTGTCATGGACTATTGGACCGACACAACCGGGAAAATACTTACGCACACGTGACACCGCCGCAAAGTGACCATGCCGTTGTCTTTCGTGCGGTGTTTGCGTTTCCGACCCATTGAACGTGGAAGGAGCAGAACACATCTTGATAATAATTATGCATGATGTCTATGAGCGTCTGTAGTTACCAAAGGTCACACAATACCAAAGACACATACTGCAAGCGGAGGTGACGCACCGGAAATATAGTGACACGATGACAGAAAGTCCCGTGCTCCCTTAATTTTACTTCAAAACTTCCTCGTAAATTTTTTTACACTAAACTATCTCTCTTCATATAATCCATCATCTCTAGACCTAGTAGAGTAGTATTTTCAAATAAATTATCATAACATGTGCAATGGAACGGACTTACACTCTCGGACATCACGGCAGAACTCTAAATTCCACCGTCATCACCTTGATGTCCCAAAGTCTACAACTGTGAGTTTCAAGCGCAATTTCCTACCGCTCACAACTGCGATGTGGAACCAGCTGCTACCGTCGGTATTTCCGAACGGATACGACATGGGGTTCTTCAAGAAAAGAGCTTACTCTCATCTTAAACGGCAACGCAACGGCAAGCTCGGGTCATCGGATGTCTATGGGCGGCGGTAGCTACCTACCATTTGCTCGTCTGCCCCTTATCCTATGAAAAATGGAGTTTATGGAGTCATTTCTAGCTCATAGTAGCAGCTAGAAGACTCAATAAAGAATTTGAACAAACGCCCAGGAATCAAGCAACTGATCACCTTATGTTTATAATATGGGCATTGTTATTCATTCACTTTTAGGTGACCCAACTACCAACTGTCATAAAGTTGTTCAGACTACCTGACCATTTCCCGTCTAGTGCCTGACGCTGTGCTCTTCTCAAACCTGTTAAAGGCGCGCTTAAAATCATTGCACATTAATTAACATCTGTTTCTAACAAATGAATGTGAGAACTGGAGAAAGTCTATAAAATCTTGTAATATATGAGAAATTTATATGCAATACTTAGTGCGCGGCTTCTGCAGTTTATCACGATTCGATTTTATGTAAGGACCGCACTAAGTGTTTATGTTTTATGGTTATCTGGTAGATTCTGGCACAGTCTACACAGCTCGTCTGTTTATTTTGTGTTAATAGATTATGAAGTAGTATTTGTTCCTGCTCCTAAATCATGCATGCATTCAACCATCATGGTCCTTGGGTACATAACAGGTTGGGTTGGTTAGACTCATTCAGACACTTTCTGCTACTTTGTGGTCTCAAGGGAATGGATTGCGGTTTCCGGTTCGACGCCCTGGACCGGAAAAAGTATTTTTCTCCGGTCGTATCGGACCATCCCAACGGAATGCTTAATTTTATTTTCGTCGAACTTCATTATAGTACAACTAAACCCGTCCACTGGATTACTCCCTTTATTGTACGGTCAGCAACAAAAGGCCATTAACAAATTAACATTATCATTGCCGCCTCTTTAATAGTAAAAGCACTAAGTCATCGAATAATGCGTAATTTTGACGTATTATGATGTTTATAGTTGTCGAAAATATTGTTCCTGCTATGCACATATTCACGCCAACATTACTGGAGCATGCAGAGAGAACGATTGTTTCTACTTTTTCTATTCTCTATCGTGCTGTATCTATATTCGTAGTTGTAAAAACTGGGACTTTTAGCTACTTCTGATGGCGACTGTACCTCGGTTCGGGAGATGAGCTCCTACGATACCTTAATTGACGAGACTTGTGTTTCCGAAACCTTAGAGCGCTGCATAATAATGGTGCATAATACCTTATCGGTCGCCGTTAAAGCGAAGGACTCTGTGTTCCGAGACTATGCAAATATTTGCTACATGTTAAATTGTTCAAGTTTCAATTAGGATTTTTACAACACAGCTGATGAAAAGTGGCAATACAACCATCAAAACGCCATATTGAAAGCTAGTTGTAAGAAAATGTATTAGGCGTCCTCCTATGGATTCAAATTTTATATTTCCTGGCTTTTTTACCATCTACTTATGTGCTACTACGCTTAAGACACAAAGCCTACTAAATGAAACACTTTTATCTTTATAGTAATTCGAGACAGACTTGAACATTTCACATTATAACATCATGGGCAAAATGTGTTTTATTTGGCCGCCTCTCATCTAAATTCTCAAACATACAACATATCACCCGCTACTTGTGATGCCAGAGGAGACATAATTGCTCTACCGCCCATGTCACTTTACTTTCGGTTACTACATACTTTTGACAAGGATTGGTCCAGCATCAATTTTGCGAAAATTAATTTATATTTTAATATTTTTTCTTTTTTTATGAGCAAATGATGGGTAAACGAGCAGATAGTAGTGCAGACGCATTGCCGGCCTTAAAATAATTGGTGATGAAATGATTTTTTCTTGAAGACCTCTAAGTCTATCGGATCGGAAATACCGAGTGAGGCAGCTGCCCCAGTACAGTTGTGCGCCGTAAAAGGTGGCGTTTAAAGCGCATTGTAGTGGATCTACGGACATCAAGATGATGGGCGTGGAACTTAGAGTTCTGTCGCAACGTCCGAAGAAGAAATCGTATAACTGGTGTTAATTTAATTTCTCGGAACACTCCCTATAGAAAATACGGTTAATTAATTAATTGATTCAAAATAAAGTAATGAAGGTGGAGGAAGTATGGAACATGGGCTTCTCTCTGCATACTCCACGAAGAAAATGTGTTGTCGGTATCAGTTCTAAACTATATTGTCTAGCAGTAAAACAAAACTAATCTAGAAGTCTACCGCCATACGGTAACTCCTAATTTTATATCAAACCTTCAATTATACCAAGTTAAAAATTTAAGATAAACTCATCTCCTTTTTAATTAATTATTAATCAATGGAATTATCAAAGAGCCAGTAGATGTTTATTAATCAACACTGTCGGCTGTTTCACTTTCATAATCCATACTCATTTCCATATCAATAATTAAGAAACCGTTGGTCTTTAATTACCATGAATCATAACAAACTTCACTAATAGAACCGTTCTTAAACTGTTTAAGCTTACTTTTATAAATAGTCGAATGTGGAATTGTGGAAATAGAATTACGTGAAAATTATAATCACGCTCGGGGCCTGTTTCGCCGGCTCAACTGTAGTCATGTTTCGCCTACTGCGAACATAATTATCAGATAAAGTATGAATTTCGGTTTGACCGGTTCCGAAGATAAGAAACTGTCAAATTAAGTATTTCCCATATTAGTATACGGTTCGAGCGGTGACTACGCTAGAGCCTGCTCATAGTAATCATACAACAAAAGTTTGCGCTTGCATTCTGTAACCTAGCTGACACTTGACATGCAAGCTTGATGTAAATTTGCAAATAGTTAATATTGTTTTGGAATTATTATTTGGAATTCTTTATATAATTAATAATTAAAGCTATTTTAATAAATCATAACAAACTACCTAAGGATTCAAATTTTTTTTTAAAATGAATATAGTACAATGTGCAACCAACGCGAAAATTGATTTTTTGCGACGTTGTCATCTCGTAAATGTTGAAATTAGGTAACAATTAAAACTGTATGGCGGAACCGAAAAAATACATATAAGAATACAAGCATTTAGGTTGACAGTTATCTATTTCTTTAGCTCTTTAACGGTCTTTTAGTCCTCTTCAACACTGATCCCTAGTTCTTTAGCTCTAGAACATTTTTCTCGAGTTCTTTAGTTCTTCAACACTGGCTTCAAGTTCTTTAACTCTTTAATGCTGTTATGTATTTCTTTAGATCTTCAACATTGTCTTCTGGTTATTTAGCTCTTTAACGCTGTTCTCTAGTTCTTTAGCTCTTCGACGCTATTCTCTAGTTATTTAGCTCTTCAACGCTGTCCTCTAGTTCTTCAACTCTTCAACGCTATTCTCTAGTTCTTTAGCTCTTCAACGCTGTTCTCTAGTTTTTTCACCGTGCCCAATTCTACTGACGTCAAAAATAAAATTTACCGTAACAATAAAAAATCCACTTGTAAATTTTGAAACTCTTCGTAGTTACGTAATAAGTGAATGAGTGAAAAATCTGGACGTCAATTAAACTGTCTAACATCTTACGTGTTAGGTACACGTCTAAATGATATGTTAAATACTGAAAGACTAATAATAACTATATATAATGAAGGAAAAACTAGATTACTGGAGATCTAATGAGTGTTATCAGGATTGTAATTTTGGATTTTCCAAATCAAGTACTCAGTTGCCTTAAGTTAGCTGCACAAAACTTTAATTAAATCGTCTATAGTCCGGCCAGGCATCTAACGGGCCACAAGACGGATTGTACACTTTCCATATAGAATGTACGCTGTATTCGACTTTTATAATTGGGGTTTTGTTAGCCCATACCTCAATGGGATATTAGCTAGATAGCCAGGACGGTGAATGGAATTTATAGCTTTATAGAAAACAAAACTCACAGCCCGTTTAAACCTTTACATGATTACTAAAATATATACCTTTACAAGATTAATAAAACCAACCCAAGCATGTAGAAAATGCATTTTTATATTTTAACGGGACAAACGTGCAGTCGAAGCTTTTGTTAACTACTATAGACAACCGCATAACAGTTATGCAAACGTGTCATCTCCCTTCCTCCGCCCCTCCAATGATCCGCCGGCTACTCATAAGCCACATGAAACGCGGCAGTGGAGCTGTCACATTGCGCCGGTAACATGAGAGCGAGATGTACGTCCCCGGTCGTGTTGGTCCAATTCCGCTGCAGCACACCGTGATACCACACATTACCAAAATTTTAAACTAAATTAGCAACGAGATGGTCTATCCAAGTGATTTGATGCATCAATTAGCTGGGGACGAGCAGTTTTGCCGTTCAAGAGGCGTATATTCTTCATCCGATAGAAGCTTTATTTTTCCAGACCCGAATTTATGCTGCGGAAGCTGATAAACGAAGAAGCTTTGTCGTTATGTAATCATCTAAAAATTGGCTAGCCTATGATATAAAATCCTACTTAAGGAAACCATGCACTGTTACAAAGTCAGTCCTTCCAAGGATGTGGAGACGGTCCCTTAGACTAACTAGCCGTCGAGGTGCCCTGATGATTTATAATTCCGGGGCACCTCACCAAAGCAGACACTGATTGCACTCGCGGTGGCTCTAATGGGTCTTCGGCACTATATTGTCGTGGCACATTCTCGGATACCACCCAGAGATGATGGCGCGTAAATACGTGACCACACGTCAAAAAAAATCCCCATCAAGGAAACCAACCAATCACTTTAAATTGACATCATCAATTAAGTATTATGATGCTATCCGTATCACATTAGACGCAATCGAATACAGTAAGGTATGCAAATAATAAAGTACCAGTTACACGAGGCCAGCGCAATTAAAGCTTGCAGTACCTTCACCTTACACGTTGACAGTTCAGATTGTGCTCATAATAGCTCAGATAGCATACGTACAGTCACGACGTCAAACAGCCACGCGAATTAAAATACATTATCCATTACAATGGTCGGAATGGAGTCTGCACTCAAATTGTATCACCCAATAATTACTAATTACTTTAATCTTTGTTTTAGTTTGGAGTTTTTTATCCAACAAGGACATGACAATCCCGTCATACCTTTTTACATGGATATGCGACCACTTAATATTTACTTTATAACAAATTATTACCTAAGAACGAAAAAATTAAGTAAATATTTACTACTGAACGGCTGTAACCAATCTACATATTTTTTTTTTGGCTGTATCTGTTGTTGGTTGTGACAGTATACTTTGGATCAGCCCTAAATCCAAGAGGTTCCACTTAAGTTTGTTCAGCTGGTTTATTAAACGTCAGACAGTTGGGAAGATTGATTTTTTTCCATTAGATATGCAGACTTCCCCGATGGACAGTGTCCATAGTCTGAAACCATCGCAAGCGAGGAAGCTCACCCTATATGCGTTATACTATATACTGATAAGAGAGTAAGTAATAGTTAACAAAAAATATACAGTGCGAATGTCAATGTAAATACCAGGGAAGACCAAGCCTGACATATCATGATCCAATTGATTGGGTACTGTCCATAGGTGTCAAGAGTCTTCGCAGCCGGCGAGTCTGTATGACAGTTATGAATGCGGAGAAGGTAAGGCAGGTAGGTAAGATCGATATTTGATGCTCCCTTCTCTTTGCTTAGGGAACTTGCACGAAAATGTCTTGTTGTTATAATTATTTTCAGAAGTGTCATCTTCGGTGTTGCGTTTCGTGTGGCTTGTGAGTAGCTGGTGGTCCATTGGGGTGAGGAAGAAAGGAGGTTAACGAATGTTCATGGACGTCGGTAGTCGTTAAAACGCTCCGCTATACTGGTTGGCCCCTCTTACTATAAAAAAATGCGTATGCAATAGGTTACGAGGAAATTAATTTTAAACTTAAATTTATGCACTAAAGGATGAGAATACTTAAACAGGACAGCTAGAAAAAATATTTGCAAGCTTCGTGAGCAGTGGAAGTTGTGTAAATTTGAAGCTTCTGAGTTTGTGTTTTCAGGCATGAGAGTAATAAGGCGAATCTCAGTGTTCTAACGTGAGTGAGTTTAAGTGTCGAGTCGAGTGTCATCTTCGAGGGTAAGAGCCGCTACGCACTGTCGTCTGGTGGTGACGCGACTGCGACTAGCTTTCTATACTAATAACATACAGCTGACGGGTTTGTGTCTGAACGCGCTTATCTTATGAGCTACTGGACCAAATAAAAAAATATTATGAATAGTCCATTTTTAGCAAGACTAGAGGACTTCACAGGACGGCAGTCACTCGGGTGAAACCACGGGGTGATTCTTATATATAGTTCATATAAATGCTTACGTATTTACTGCTTGGTCCCCTAGCTCGAGTTGCATATACGATGCGCTGTTTGCCTAGCTCAAATAATACCGTCGTACGAGGGTGAAGGGCGACACCGCTCCCCCCTCCGTCATTATCCTCTACATGAACCAAATTTTTTTTATGCACCAAAATTTAAAAAAATTGCTGCCATGCGCGAGCTGCCTCCGTCATCAGATTCGAGTCGAGAGGGGGAGATTGGATCTCTCGGTACCTCTGGCCATGAAAATAATAACTTTATTAGCCTAACAAACACTCTCATCGCTATGCATCTCTCCCATATGCGGGAGAGAGTGTACCTCTTTTTACCACAAACCAAGTCTCGCTGCCCGACGAGCTCTCATAGCCATTCGATGAAGCTGTATTTGTTTTTTCTTCGGTTCCACAGCATAAGTTCAAGAAAAATAAAAAGACCAGTCGACAGTACGTATATGCTCTACCTCTTTCTAATTCATTCTTTGGTGAGAAATAGTCCTATACTGCAGTGCAGCCAAATTGAACCAGCGCGAACTAGGAGGTATCTCTCGCTCTCGCGTACAATTCAAAAATATTTAACTAGCCATCGGCCCCGGCTTCGCCTGTGAATAACAGAGGCCGGATTGGTATCCTCACAAGTTTTACACTAACACCTTCCTCGTTAGTCACCCTATCCGTTGGTGAAAACCGCATAAAAATCAGGTAAGTCGATTTTTAGAAACCGATCACATACAGACCGATTGTTTTTGGGGACACTTTTTTACAATATACATTCAGCTCGACAATATATGTATATCTTACATATTACCCGTGTGAACATAAATTCAGCTCAATCGGACACTGGAATGCGAATCAAAATCAGCTTGCAAGTCTTGCACACAATCCGACAACGGGACATGTGAAATTTATAAAAAAAAAGCTTATAAAAACATCTAACGTACTTGTCTTTCTATCCGCGTAACGTCTTGAAACTAATTACACCTCAAACCAAGGCCAATAATTGATCTGGCATTCATATATGTACGCCGAAATCATAATTAAAATTTGAATAACTAATAATATATCTTCAAGACCAGATCTAAAATCTATTATGTTTATATCATAAAAAATACATACTACTATTAATTTATATAAAAAATACATACTATAAAAGAAATGATTAGACATCGATATACAATGATTTTGGTTTCGATTATTCAAATGGTTTTTGATTTTGGAATTTTAATGTATTATTATTACCATAATTAGCAGCTTTTGTTAATCCAACGCTGGTCTCACTGAATTGTATATGTACATTCAATTAAAATGGGTACTATGAATAGTATAAAAGGTAAACCTGACTGAACGAACCAACGCACAGGTGAAACTACTGTCTAGAAACTTAATATGTGGTACAGGGATTTTCCTTTCACGATGTAAGTGTGCAGTATGAAAGGATTTTTAGAAATTTCAACCCAAAGGGGGTGTTTTTTAATAAAATTTTTGGTTCCCTATCGGCATGGAGATTGTGCCGACGAGGAGCCATCCCTTCCGCCTTCCGCTGATACCTGTCCCAACATTACGTTGTACTGTGCCACCTACTTACTATTTGACAGCTGTAGTTAGCTGTAGCCACTGATCTGAACTAGTAACAATGTCGTCCTGGCCGAATTTCAGGCACGGCGGGCTACTTTATAGAGACTAACCAACGAGTGTGTGCGCTGGCACAAGTGCACTCACACACAGTGTACAGGAGGATACAGCCTCCTCCCTATCCTACTCGGATGGGACGACAATCCGGCACAACCGAAGTGAAATTGGGCGCAGGGTCGTTGGCGTAACGTGCTCTCCGAGACACGGGGGTGTCCGCCAGCAACCTTGACTCCGTTATTAAAAATTGAAAAATATATATTACACTTTGTGGTCCGACCCGATTCTCGAACACTGGACCTCACGACTGTGGTTGAACATTACCACTAGACCACGAGGCAGTTTGCAGTCACAAAGGTGACCGATCTGAACATATTATACTTAGCCTTGCCATAAATACTGTAACAAATAAAAAAATATTTTTCTAATTGAGAATAACATTTATTACTTTTACAGTGAACAGTTACAAGAACAGTGTGTTAGTTTAATACACAAATACAAAACAATAAAAAATATAACAAGCTTATTCGACGTGGACTCCATTGGCAGCAATAAAGTCCTTTATTTGAGGCCAGTTATTAATAGAAGCACGCAGTCTTTCCATAGGGAAATTCGTCAGTGCCAATCGTATGGATTGTTTTAGGAACTCTAAATTATCACGTCGTTTAGAGCAAGCTGTACTCTCTAAAACTAACCATAAATCACAATCAGGCGCTTTCGCTTCCAAATAAGACTGCGAGGACCGGAACCTAATGAACCGTTGCCGAATCTTGCTGGAAGGATCATACTTGGTTATTGAACAAGGTTGTTAAGAGGCTTAACTATCTTCTCAAGAATGGTATTTTGATATATATTATGATGAGACTGAGCATCATAGGCACAAGTACCATTTGGTGTCCACACCATGGTTCAGGCCTTGTCGTGGCGGTGGGGCTCAGTAGCCTGGGGTGATCCGAGACACCTTGGGCAAAGCCAATTGAACCGAGGAGGTGACGGCTCTTTGTACCCCTCCTATAAGAAGAGGTGTCCTGATGATTTGTTGTTCCGGGGCACCTCACCAAAGGCGGCAATGGTGGCACCCGCGGTGGTTTTTGTGGGTGTTCGGCACTATATAATGTGCCGCGAGCTCTACACACCACTGGACCCCACCCAGGGCCAGTGAAGGCGCGTAAATGCGTTTCCCCGCGTCAACAAAAAAAAAGTACCATTTGGTGTGGTTTGTGAGTTTCCCATGTCCCATTTGAGGACTGGAGGAGAGATTAAGCTCGACACTCGAGAACAATTATGGGGGTATTTACACACGTCAACAAAAGGCTCCGACTACTCGTTTGACCCTATGTGTTTTTTTTACAGTTCAAAGAATCAAGAGCCCTTCGGCCAGGGAATATCAAACAGGCGTCCTAAGTTATACGTATGTACAGCAAGAGTTATTCACCTGTCGTCGACATAAAACCTGACCGCAATTTAAGCGGCGTTGTAAATTAGAAGTGAACGATAAAATCGGTAATGGGCACCGTTTTATAGGTGTTTAAGTTTAGATTTTAGTGTTAACCAGCTATACGCCGCATCTGCACCAGAGCAAAATCTATTCATACCACTCATTCGGAATAAAAAGTATTATTTCAATACAGATCTCTTGTCTATAAAATAATGTAATCTTAAAATGTAATCTTCTACCGACAGATAATCCGTCACATTTCGTTTGTTGCGTTTGTAACCATGGAGACAGTTGTCTCTATAGTTAAGCATTAGCATCAGCTGGACGACGTCCACTGCTGGGCATAGACCAAATAGGCCAAGGTCACGTACCACTTGCATCCAGCGATTCACCGCCACATTATCCAACCTATCAGTCTATTGGTAAGAGACCGTTCAACACTCCATATTCCGGTGCGAGGCAGCCACTTGAGAACCTTTCTTCTCGGTAAAACCGAGCTTACTATTTTAAATTTGGGTACCGTAACTGCAGAACGTTACATCAAGGACGTCATTAGGCCTCAAGTGATTCCATTTGCACAGCGAGTGGGGCCTGGATTCATCCTGATGCAAGATAATGCCCGTGCAGACACAGCTCGATCGACCCAAACTCATATTGAGGTATTACCATGGCCAGCTAACAGTCCGGATTTAAATCCGATCGAGCAACTGTGGGACCAATTGAAACGAAGAGTTAGAGAGAATGAGCAAGGGGTCTACAACCAACAGCAGCTGATTGACGCTTTAAAAGATGCTTGGGAGTAAATTCCAGGTGAAAACGTGAGGAATTTAATCCAGAGTATGCATACGAAGCTTCTCGAATGTATTGCTAAGAGAGGAGGACATAATTGTTATTAGAAAGAAGAAACAAAAGTGACAAGAAC